>JAUZNC010056733.1:3194-13922 GCA_034780395.1 Vannuccia rotundouncinata | reverse complement strand
AGGACGTCCGCATCAATGGTCATTGGCTGCCTATCAACAACGATATGGTCCAGAATACACTCACCTGGGGCAGCCTTTACCTGCGGAAGAATGTCGAAGAAAAGTGTCCGGCTCTTAAACCCTGCCCCCCGGGAACTCTATGTCCTCCAGGACTTGTCTGTGTGCCCGTGTGGAACCCCCTTTTCTTCCCCTATTGTGGGTGAGTCTTTACCGATTATATTCCAAATTTGGAAGATTTGTAATCTTCTGGAATGTCTGTTTTCAAGTGTATGTAGTTGTTATCAGAAGTTTGAGAAGATAATTGAGTGATCAAAAAACTTGTGTATGTCATTTAAATGTGTCCAACTTTTCTCTGATAGATGTCCACCAGGAGATCTCCTCTTTAACGGAACCTGTCTACCACCCAACCCTTGCATGCCCGATCCATGTCAGAATGGGGTTTGCAGTATTGTCTCAAGAAACTTCAAATGCACCTGTGAGCCAGACTATTGCGGAACACGGTGTGAAACATACTGTGGCGTTCAGGTGGCCATGGCGGCTGGCTACATCGTGCTCATTGTTCTGCTCATTCTTCTTCTCATCTGTAAGAACTTGTTGCAATGTTTTCTTTTTTCTCCACGAGTGGTGCTCTATAAATGTCTGTGTTTCTGTTTTCCAGTGGCCATTATTCTCTTGATTGTATTCCTGTGCTGTCGAGGCAAAGAGGAGAAACTTTTGCTCCCTGACCAGTACACCCGGGAGAATATAATGTATTATTCAGAAGGAGCTGGTAAGTTTACTTTTACAATAATTGGTTACGAACTGCAACTTATGTGAGACAATTCACAATTATTTCTGTGAAGGAGTTACCTATTTAAATTTTGTTTTCAGGGGAAGCGGATGCTTTTGATTACGATATCAATATCTTAAAGGAGGCTTTGAATGCTCGTCCCACTATTGTTCCACACACTCAAGTTCCTCTTGATAAAGGTGACTAAATTTGATCTAAATTAAACATTTTCCAGACAATGAAACTTTTCCTAGTAGTGACTGTTATCCAAACTTGGTATTTTTTCCGATGATAACCGATGACAAACTGCACATTATTACTTTGTACAGAGGCACCACGGATGCTGGTAGATCGCTATCTTGTTGCTGAAATCGATCCCAACTCTCCACCGCAAGATTATACCCTCGACTATGGATACGAAGGTCACGGCAGTCATGTAGGACAGCTATCAGACGTCTGCAGTGTCACCACCAACAACAGCCAGAATTTCGATCACCTCCATGAATGGGGACCTCATTTCCATCGGCTCTCTGATCTCTACAATCCCAGATCCTAGATAGCTGGCATTCTCTCTGTTGAGGCTAGCTTAACTATAGTAGTAAAAGAATTGTGTTTGTGTGTACACTTAGAAGCCAAAAACACCAACTTTATAGAATAGAACAAATATTTTTCTTCTTTTTTATTAAATGTGTGTTTTTTCTCATTATCCACTTGATATCCCAATGGAAACGATGATCTAAAAAACTGTTTTATTGTTTTCAATACTTAAGAATTGTATAATCTATGATTATGTGTTCTCTAATTGCTACATGACTATTTATTGGTCGAGTGTGCTGTCTAGTTTTTTGTCTTTTAACTAACTTAATCTAAATTGACATTCCATTTTATCCAGAAGACTACATACACACTCGCTTAACATCGTTTTGTACATTTTCCTTATCAGTTTACCTTTTAAAACTATTCTATCGATACATATCTATTTTGAATCTCTCCAGTTTCCGTGTAGTATACTCAGCGGTCTTTATTCCTTCATATTATATTATTAGTATTATTTTTCATAACGTTTTTACTAATATTTTAGCTTATTTTATGAAATCGCGGGGTGTACTTCGTATTGTTACCCTGGTTCTTTGATATTATCAATAATTTGCAGCTGACATGGACATATCGCCTGACATCGCAAGAATATTTTTTTGTCTGCGATCAAAACGAACAATGTTTTACTATAAAATGATTTAATTTTGAAGCAGAAATGTACTTACATCTAATTCTATTTTATATTTGACTAGATTATCCCTATCTAAACCCCTTTTTTATTACTGAACTGTTTCTTGTTCTGAATATATTCGTATTTATCCATCGTTCATACCTGTTCATTATTTATAGCTTGTATCTTTATTGTAACTTTGTGTAAATGTTAGCGGCTTGTGTATCGTGATAAATTGTTCTTTAATATTATTAAAATGTAAATTATTGATATTTTTGTTTAAACGCAAAGCTGTGACAAAATAAATATATTAGTACTTATTGACGAAGTTCTTTTAATCTTTAGTATTATTCTGTAAAGGCTTAACTCTAGTATTCTGTTATAATCAAATGCTTGGTCAATAGATAGTCTTAAAACCTTCTACTATTGTATAAAGTCTATTCAGCATTAATTCTCGTATTTCATACTGATGTACAAATGCAAACAGCTTCAAATTCTTCGCCGGCACAGATTTAGAAGGGACTGCCTACTTATAATGTCTATTGTAGAGGTAATAATATGTGTTTGTAATGAGACTTCAGTAGAGACTCTTTAAAAGAAATATGTCAATTGCTTGGGTAGTTGGCTAAATACCACTGTATGCATATTGTGTTACGGAATGCCTTGTGTTATTACTTACACCTACCTAAATAGGACTGCTAAAATTAAAGTTAGCTATGGTCAATACTAATGCCAATAATAATACCAATTCACCTCGACTCACTCACTCAAAATACAAGCGATTTAATTAATACGGAGGATTGTTTAATTCGTTTTTCCGTTAGGTATGCGTCATTTTAAAACATTTTGGGGCAGTCTATTGATAGATTTAGTTATAAAATAATTATTTTATGAATAAACCTTCAAAAACATTAATTTGGGAATAATAAGATTTCATGAACACTATTTAGACGTGATCTTATTAGTCAAAATATTTTTGACACCGGAAAAAATGTGGAAGTTTGAGAGTTTTGGTAATTACCAACCAAGGACTACCCGAAATACGTATTTCACATAGACTTCGAGACCAACAATTTGGGGGGGGGGGTGGGAACGGTCTGTTACGAGTCCTCCCAGCTGGTATGTAGAAATTTGTGTATGGTACATGTGTACATCGGGAAGTATATGGTACATGTGTAAATTGTGCCACCCTAACTGGAAAGATATGTCGCCGTGCCTGTATGATCCTCTAGTTTATGGTTATTACTGTATTTTTAATTGAATGCATGTATATTATATATAAAAGCGGCATCTCTAAACATGGAATATTACAACCACATAGTAATTATGGTTAGGTATATTTTGGTTTTAATTAAAAAATCAGAATTTATTTTTGAAAATTCCTTTTGCTACTCAATTTACTTTTGTTAAGACAATTTGGATCTTGCGGTCCAGTAGATGATTTTATACTATAGTTAAATGGCTATTATAGTTCATTGTCTATTCATAAATTAATCAATATTCATTAATTTATGTGTGTCGTATAAACGTGTACGAAATCATTAAATTTTGCCATCAGTATATTGTAAATTAAAACAATCAAATAACTTAGTTAACCATTTAAATAGGTACTATAAGAATTAAAAATCCATTGAAATGTTACACATAATAAGCAACAGTGGGTTTACTTTTATATACAAAAACAAAACAAAAAAGTGTTCCGCATTTCTAATGAAACAATTATGCATACATATTTTCCTTCAAATATAATTATAAAAATAGATAAACTAATTCACTATACTACTTTTAAGTAATACAACAAAAATAAACTTATTTACTCAGCTTACGTTAAATTTTATTTAGAAATAACTGCATCTAGAAATATACATTTTTCCACATATTGACAGCTTTTTATTGATTTAAATTAAATTGTTAAAAAATCTTATTTTTGACAACCTTGACGGAAATGAACGAGTTTCAAAAATAAGAAATTTTGAGCTGAACACAAGAATATCAACAACGAATATTCAGTACACATATTGTTTTTAATTATTTCTTATTTTTTGATAGGAGATATATACAGGGTGAGGCAAAAGTCACACACCAAATATAATAATATTTACTAATATATTATTTTTGTTGGCATTATTACATGTTCAGTTACAATACAATGATGAAATTAAATGTTATTACATGTTCAGTTACAAAACTATGTTCAAATTAAATGTTCAAACTGCGCATCATTAGCAACGATGCAATGTCTGAGTCTCCAGTGGTGCGTGACTTTTGCCTCACCCTGAATATATTATCTTATTGAAATACGTACCTATTAGGTAGAAATAAAATAAAATATTTTTTAATTATTAAAGTTTATTTCAAATTAAAGAAATTATATCACATTATGTGAAATTAAAATAAATTTGATCTAAAAAGAAAATAAACAAAAATAATGTATTTATTATTTATTATTTATTTACTAGTACACAAAAAAATTAAACAAAATATATAAATGTTTGGAAGATTTAAAATAAAATCATTGTGAAATATGATTTGTAATAAACGTTATAGTTCAAATTAAAGAATGAAAACATTATTAGAAAGTTTGACTAGTAACTTAACAATAATCTCTATAATTTAGGTCGTGGTTGCTTCAACTCTTCTTTTAGTTGAATAATTTCATTGTTCATGAGAGGACGCAGGTATTTGTAGTAGGAACTATGTACCTGAAATATGAGACAATGTAGTTGTTAATATGCTGTTAAATGACGATAAATACAATTCTGTTTCTTAAAACAATGTTACAAACATGTTGCAGATATGTGTTATTGAAAAAAACTTACATCGGTAGTGTTGAGGGGTGATTGACTCGCCCATTCAAAGAGTGCTTCATAGACACGACCATCATAACGACCCAGACAGTTGTCCAGAGTACGATCAAGTACATCGAGAGCGTCCACCAATAAGACCAGGTTGGGCCGCAGTCGTGACATGCAGGCCTCCAACTCTCGCTGGCAGTTGTTGAGGTCGGCGGCACTTGACAAACTGCCCACCTTCATACAATCATGCAACAACAGTAATGTTTATCCTGAGTAGTATGTGAGTAGTGTGTATTTTAAATGAAAAAGTTAAAAATCAATGCTATTGATCTTACAACTGAAATAATCAATATTGAATTTCACATGAATAAAGTTTTTTATTTAAATGGTTTTACATGTGATTTGTATCAAGTATTGCCACACTTACAGAAAAGAAACCACCAGAGTTTTCCACAATACCATATAGCAGGTGGAGAAGGACAAGGTCCTTCAGCACACCTCGTATCCGGGAGTCCGATGTGGACGTGATATCATCGAACTTTTGGCACGCGTAGTATTCAAGGTGTGTCTAAATAGTGAACGAGTGGAATGCACACCAAAAGCAATTAGACACATAAACAACAAAAGATTCTAAAACAAGTCAAAACTAAATAAATACCAACCTGGGCTGTAGTTTTAATCGTAATGGAGATATTGTTGAAGGCAATGTCCCAAGATATTCCTTCGTTGACCGCTTTTTGAAGGTGTCTGTCCAATTCTTGAATATATCTGGACACAAAAAAAATAATAAAAATACACCATTACAACAAGGAATAAAAAATTAAAATTAAATGATAAACAATATAGCGTTTCTAAGACTTCCACTCTGATAAAAGCAAATTATGAACAAAAATCAAATTTTGCGCAAATTAAAAAAATGTTTGTCCACTATTAATGTATTTTTAAAAATTGTTTGAGACCATTGAAGCGTCGATATGTTTGGTAGCCATTTTAACAGTGTTACTATTGCAGTAAACATTTGATGGTCATAAAAATTTCTAAAATTTCATAAATAATAATATAATATATTCTAATTTCGGTTGTTTGAATATTTTATGAAAGATTGAAAGTTTTAAGGTTTCAGCCAAGAAACATTGAACGTACACAGTCGAAATTAACGGGCTGCACATTACATAATGTATCGTATCTCGGAGATTTCACAATTAAATTTTAGTATTTTACAATTTTACATAAAAACATTGAAAATAAGACTTCTTACTGGATAAAAGATTCAAATACTCAAAAAATAAAATTATTCATTTTCGTTTTGGAAGAGAAAAGTAAAACTCATTTTGTGCTTCATATGAAAAAACCATTGATATATAAAAATCTACGTTTACAAGAGATAAAGATTAGATAATTATTTCCGATAAATTTTCACAAATTGAAATAAAAAATATTAAAAAATTCCAGATTGTAAAATGTGTGCAATAAACAATCTGACATCAAAAATTAACACACACTCACACAGGTAGATATTGTTATAATGACCTATAGGCACCTACTTTAATGATCTGATCCGATAAGCCTCCAACAGAACTGAAATATTATCAAACTGAGTGATGTGGACCGTGCTAACTGGATCAGATGTAATATACGCGACGCTGCTCGGCAGAACTTGGTTATTCCGACTTGACTCCACACATTTAAGGAGGTACCTTAAATCAGATAAACATTACATTGGATAGAAACAAAAGGCGATATTCATAGAAGATGACTCAACGATAGAACTGTGCATGAGCTATGAGGCCCTACCGTCCAGTCTGAAGCATCAGCACAGTATTGTCTCCTTCATAGGTGCAAGCTGGAGTGATCTCAGCGAAGAGTTTAGAGAATCCACTGGCCTTGGAGAAGCCATGACCCCCACATGCCATGCGACACTGCTCAATACCATTGGAGGCGACCCAACTACTCAACGCCTTGAGACCAGACGATAGAGCATGAAGCTGTGAAAAAGGTCAGAACAATCTTGAAATATCCAAGGGTGGGTAACTATTGATAACTAGTTGAACTCACTTCTGGTAAGACATCGGTTTTCCCTTCGAACAGATCACTTTGAATCGACAAGTACCACTCTCGCAGTGAATCTCCGGTCAGTCGAAATGCATAACTAGCAGCCAACAAGGGCACTAACTTGTACTGCTGAGTTGGGTAGTCGATGATTTTAATCTCCTGTCTAAAAGAAACGAATTTTAGTCAACTTTGGATATATTAAACCACTCAATTCAAAATAGGTTCCATTAAATGTGTTCGATTTTTCGTTAAGCATATTTCATCAATTTAAATAAAGTTGGCAGACCCACTCGTTATCTCCCATAGTACCCTGAAGTCGAATGCAACTATAGCGAATTGCAGTCGTTACGGCCTCTGAAAGACCCAGTGCCATATCAGACACAAGAACCGAGCGAACAAGCACCATAGACCCATAGGTTAACTTTTCAGACTTTGATTTGCGCATATAGCTACCATCGGGGTTAACTTTGGAGCTCTTCATGAGCAAGTTTCTTCGAGGAATGCGTATCTTTTTAAACTGTAGGAATCCGTTGTCTATAGTATTGAAGCCCATCTTGGGCCCAATATCGCCCAGTACAATTCCTGAAACAAAAAATAACATATTTTAAATTTGGAATATTGAAAAGATGCGTGTTAGATCAGATTCAAAAATTTTGATATCAGAGGTTAACATGTGATAATAAATGTTACCCATATAGCTGAATTAAGGTAATGATAGCACCCATTAAATTTTCCGTAAAAAGCGGATCAACATTTTGTACAAAGAAGCACATAATATGTAACAACAATTTTAAAGTTCATTTATTTCAAATGTTTCGTTATACTATATTGAACTAAAAGATGAATGATAACATAGAAATTTAGAAATTTATTCGACAATAGATTGAAATGGGACATAAAGGTGTTATACTTATGTGAAGTTAGTGAAAAGCTCAGCACACAATGTTTATATTTGAGCAAGCATTTTTATTTTATAGGTACGCAATGATAACATTTTAACTTCATCTATTACATATTGACTGAGAAAATTAAGGTAAATAATTGTTTGTTTTAAAATGAACCCAGTTAGCGCCAGAAAGTAATATTAATTGTTGGATTAAAACTAAATAGTTTTAACTAGCCTAAATCTTATTTTTAATGATATATTTTACCTTGGAGAATCTTACTTTCATTTAATTAATTTATATAATACTGCCCAATATACGACCGATTTTTGTTTGATATTCCAGACAAATTTTTATTTTCTAATAATTTAGAAATCCTTAAAAATGCGTATATCCTTAATTTCATATCCTGTGCGTATATGAGCAGAAAAATCGGTGCGCTGAATGTTTTAACAACTTCACCAATAAATGATCTAGTTTTTAGACAATAATTAGGTGAATAAAAAGTGATTTTTATTTATATTTGAATTTGTACTTAATGTGCAAAAAAGAATAGTGAAAGGTAATTAAATAAGTACAACGTTACTAAAATTAGGACTGACATTTATTAACTCATGGACTTCAGAGTGTAAAGCAAGGAAGAAATTTGAATTTTATCTGAATTAAACATCATCACTGGAAATCTACTCATGATAAAAGCGGTCGCAGTATTTTCCAGATAAAGATTAATGTTACCATTTTAAAATTAAATATGGCAATTAATTACATTTTTAAGACAAAACAAGTAACTAAAGTGAACTATACAAATAGGCGGGTTAAAAATAGACATGATAAAATATCCACACATCAACTTTATTATAAAATATTCGAAGATGAGCTTTAAAAAAATAATTTTATGTAAATATATAAAAATAAGGTTGAACGTCACCAGGAAGAGATTCGTGTGTGTTCCAATCTCTGAGCTGTACGATAAACATGTGAATTCCATGACACACGCCTCTGGTGTAGAGCTGAGCAGCAACGATTGCACAATTGCTTGTTTTTCCAACTGTAAGAGCACACATATGAATATCATAATATCATACCGCCTTATCTGATTACGTCTATTACAGTTTTGTAACGTTTCGTCTCTTTTACTGTTAATAGATAGGAAAGGAGAAGCCACGAAACTAAATTATCTTCTCTGCATGCAGAACAGTTTTTGACTACGCAACACTCAGTTGATAAACCAAGCTTGGTAACACAACACAGCTGGGATGTAGCTGATTTGCAACTGAGGACAACATACTAAACCTGTAATCTCACAATCAGTGAACAAAGAGAGCCAAAATTGAGCTCTTAAATCAAACCTTTTAGATAAAAATTATTATGATAGGTTTAACCTATTAACATTTAACATATGAAAAGATAGTGTTATTTTAAAAAAGGTTTTACTTACGTCCGCCGGGCCACCACTTAGATGACGTAATTGTGGGTGAATCGAGTATGAACTCTTGAGTATTCGGATCATAAGTTGCTGTAGTTTCAACACCTCGAAGGAAGGTACCTAATCAAAATAAGTAGATCATAAATAATTCGTGTGTTAAATGTACCCAAGTTTGTTAACTCATTATCAAAAATAATCTCATAAGAACATTCGGGTACATCCAAACTTTCACTTAACATATCTTGAGACTATTTTCTCAAGCACTGCTGCTAATGTTCGTCATTGTAATACATTTATAATTCAAAATTGTATACTATAGCAATTGTGCACTGCAGAAAACCTTGCTATACTAACCATGGCCCATTTCAGTCTGAGCGTAAGTTCCAATAATTTCGTATGCAAAAGCTTTAGACAACCACTCGTTTTGCTGATCCTCGTCGCCCTGACCCATAATTGTTGGAATAAACATGAACTCATGCAGCCCAAACGGCATCGTTTCCCTTGGTGACACAGTCCTATAACACAAATCAAAGACAAATGTGGATGCATTACATTTATCAATAAGAGTTTTTGTGACAGGCTTTGATAACTAAATAACCAAACCCAACGACTGTGCACTCACAACAAAGTTGTCGTCTTGAATGTATAAATTAGTTCATTTTGATTCTTTTATGTAATTATCAGAGATATTTTCATATTGAAGAATGTGTGAAATTTGGGCACACAGCCGTGAATTTACGAACCAGAGACCCGATAAATTCTAAATTTTAGTGTTTTATTGTAGAGAAATTCTATAATTTTTTTTTGTTTGAATGTACATAACCACTAAGCTAATTTAGAAAACGAACAAAAGGTAAAACTTAATTCAACTCACCTTCTAAAATACCAACATTCATAAGGGTCTGTGATGTCATATTGTTTCAGTTTTTGAACACATAGACAGGCCTTCTTCACTGCTAATTCGTACTGCTCATCCCTAGATAAAAAGGCAATTGGTTCATGCTGAAAGTCTGGATCGTTAACAACAAGGGATTCTGAAAGATTAAAAATCGGAGATAATTATGAAGATGATAGTAATATTTCCGAAGTAGTTTAAGATACATAAACTATCGACATCCCTACTTTGAGAAGCATTTTAAGATATTAACTTAAGGACTACAACATACTCCCTTTGAAGTTACAATTTTTCATTTATAAGTTGTGAACAACTGATTGATTCAAATTTTATTTTGCAATAGTTTTAAATGATCATCAATAAATTTTGACGGCATACCAAATAGATAAAAATGTTTACAAACTATTTAATCAAAAATCTAAATGGGAATAAATAAAATAAAAGACATTAAGTACATGAAAAGACATTAAACTATTAAGTACAAACTTATTAAAACCGTTATAAATGAATTATGACCTATAATATTGTATTAATATTATCAGTAAATCGATAGATAAAGAAATCACAAACCCACAAATGGTGATATGGTATAGAATACTTTTAGAAAATTAGAATCTATAACATCACATATCTAGTACAAAAGTCAACTATTGAAATTAAGTGACCTAAATTTGAACATGTATACTTGTAATATATACAT
>JAUZNC010056732.1:0-13922 GCA_034780395.1 Vannuccia rotundouncinata | reverse complement strand
GCGATGCAACATACTTTAGTATAGAAATATTTTAGATGTCTAATCTAGTTCTATATATAATATACAATATCTATGGAAATAATAGATAAATAATATATAAGTCATTGGTAAATGCACACTATTTATTGAAGAATTATTTGAAAAATCATAATTTTAAATTTCGACATCAATATGACTATTTTAGTTGTACAACTATAATAATAGGTGTTTTAAATGTTAATAAAAATTAATTCAAATATTTAAATAAAATAATTTTATAAGTCTGGCACACATTTCTCTATGAAATATATTTAATATTAATCCGTTAAGGACGGGTATGGTCATGTAGAACTTTGGTATGCACGCTAGCTATACAAACTCTGTCCATACAGGGAGGGAGAGGGGGGTTAGCAATTTTTATTTAACAATTTGACAATAGTAATCTCTCTTGACTTTTCTTATAATGAAGTTTTTCTACTTTAACGCGAAAATTTACTTTCATAGACCCATGTGGACGATCATGAGAGCGGTTCCATCCCAATCACCCCAAATAATAATTTATAAATGTGATCTGCCTCAAGAATTTTCGTTTTTCTGTTTTACAATTTTTGCAATATTGCAACAGTAGAAAAGCCAACTCAAAAAATATTACACAGGCCTAATTAATACTATTTTTCTTGACCCGATTTTTTACTGCAGGGTGTCCACAAAATAACACTTCATAGGAAATTAAACCATAGTAAAAAACTACGTTCTCTTATTATAAAAGCTTAGTTTAATCCGAGGATTTTTTATGTAATACTCGATCGCTGGGCTCTCTCGGAATCATAAAAATCTTCGTATTGAAAAGTACTACTTTTTTAATTTCGTAAAAATAGTTACTGCTAATTGATATTTTTGGTTTAACACTGTTCCAAAATAAAGAATGCTGGCAATAAAACTTATGTCGGTAAAAGTTAATATATTTAATTATAATTTTCCAGGCAAGAATGTCGAAATTTATGCCCGGCAAATTTTTAGAACACATAATTTGGGTAACTGAACATGTTATATTTAAACAGTTATTAATTATTTGTTAATAATAACAACTTTGCCGTCAATATTTTGTACTTTCAAAGACGGTTCTTGTGTTGCAATTTGTGTTGCGGTTCAAGGATGCAATTTCGAAAGATGTAAAACCCATTTCGGCTAATTCACTGACAACAGTTACTTAACTCGATGGTTTGTATTAATTAGAGTTTACTTCTTTTTGCTGCATTTGAGAATGTTCGCATCATTGTTGAGCACAAATTTTGTGAATTATTGGTATTTTAAAGGCAAAAGAGATTCGTTTTCAACAGGAATTTTTGCGAGATATAATTTAAGTCTTTCAATTGGACAACTTTCTTTCTGGTGGGGTACTGCATACATTCTTGCTGTTTCTAAATTTTTACATTGCTTTTGAGATAATAAAGGTTTTACGTCTTGGTTATTTGCTGTTCCAATACATTTATTCACTGTCAAAATCAATAAAAAGCGTAGATTTTCTCATTTAGAAAGACTTTAAACTTGTTCACGGAGTTGTTTGTGTTGCATTGCGTTGATTTAGGAACGAATTCTGTTTCTAAATGATCCATTTCAATTTTGATTTCCTCATTTATGCCACTGTAATCACTATTCACGACAAAATCATCCACTTTATCAAAAAAGGAGATGTCAAGTTCTTGCATATATCTTGATAAAGATTCATTTGATACCAAACACAGATCATCAGAGCTTATACCATATAGCTACTAGCATAAACTATGTTCGCGCCGACATATCTTACCTGCAAATGAGATCTATGATCCTTATATTTTATACGAGGAGAATCTATTGATATGGATATAAATCTGAGTTGGGAACATAGACAAACAACGATGAACTTTTCAGACAAATTTTGTCAGCCGCCAACTGGATCGATATATCCACAATCAATAACTTCGTTAAAGAAACATAGACAATATAACATGTTAAATATCATAGACAAACTTTCTAATGAAGGAATGTTGTTTTTCTGCGCTATGAACAATAATATAATATTTAAATCTCTATGATCGATGACCCTTATATGACCAAATTTAATTTAATATCCACTCAGATTTCTATTTTATATTATATAATTATCATGAATAAATTATCTAAGATAGATTTTATCATAGAATAATTATACATAGAGTTTTGACTTCTTCTAATCCTGTATGCAGTTTAAAATTCTATGGTTTTTATTAATGTTGTAGATTATGTATACAATTAATTTTAATCAATTTATAGTCGCAACTTAAAATTATGCCTTTTTAAACATTATTTAAAATTTTTCGATTTATCATAAAGTTTCACATCTTCAAAATTTAAATTTCACAACACATTAATTAAATTAAACAAATAAATTGTCCAACAACCCAAAATCGTTACCAATTTGATTTAATTCTAGCCAACAACAAACATATGAAATGAAACTGTACTTGTCTCTAACTATATATCTAGCAGTTCTGTGTAAGTCTAAATTTGAAATACTTTTACACACATTTTTTGAACATGTATTTTTATAAAATATAATGCTTAATCATAAAATATTATGTCTTTACCTAACTTAAACTTTATCAACTTAATTTGACTAAAAATAATTTGACTAGTATTAATTTTATAATACCTGTGGTTTATAAATGGTATTCATTGTAACATTATCGAACATGACTAATTTCTGAAAAAATGTATGACATATTTTTGTAAATTTGAAATTAATAAAATTTTTAATTTTAATCATATTTACAGTTGTCTTCCCCAAAACGGCTGATTTGTGTAAAAAACGAAAAAAGAAGATTCCATCGCCTAATGGTAATTTTTTTTTTAAATTTTGGTTATGTAATATGTTTAGAATATTATAAAAGTTCAATCCATCAGCGCAGGGGATTATTTAAGATATATTTATAAAAGTATTTATTTTTAAAATTTTTGTACTGAAATGTTGAATGACATGTCTGAAACATTACTTTCAATTAAAATGCATAACATAACGCAGACAAATTATTTTTATTATAATTGCAGACTGCAAAACGCAAACACAAATTTGCTGGAAAGGTAAATGCTATCCCTGCCCTCCAAAACAACCTGAGACGAATCACCCTCCCCCTCTAGTTCCCATTTACCCGCAACCTCAAGTACCCGTTTACCCGAAACCTCAAGTACCGGTTTACCCGCAACCTCAAGTACCAGTTTACCCGCAACCTCAAGTACCCGTTTACCCGCCGAAACTTCAAGTACCGGTTTACCCGCAACCTCAAGTACCGGTTTACCCGCAACCTCAAGTACCGGTGTACCCGCAACCTCAAGTACCCGCTAAAGTTCCGGGTCAAGTACCTGCTTGAGGTCGACGCTAAAGTACCCGTTAAATTTCTCTCTTAAGCGCCCGCGGAAATCCAACTTTTAAAATATTATAATACTAAATTTTATCATTTATAAAAGTGATACAATGAAAAATAAAACAAATATTATTGAGAAGCATATTGTGAACGTTTCAATACTTTTAAATGTATTAAACAAATAAATAAAATTAATAAATGCTGTTTTAACTTCTGCACTTTATTTATGAAAATTTGTTTCAAAGTAAAATCTACAACATATATATATACAACATGTAACTTTAGTAAATGAATAATAAAGAGAAATTATGTGAATTATACGTGACATTATGATATTTTATTGTATTATTCTTAAATTATCCAAGTGTATTGTTTAAATATATAAAACCGAAATTCTAATATTGTTATCAATTTTAAGAGTTTTTGGTTCGTTTTAGCAAACAATGGCCAATGTTGCAATGGCCAAATATCCTAATTATATCCTAATCCAAATATCCAAATGGCCTAATTAATCAAATTTTGTATAGAATTGACATTGATAATATACTCATTTATTTTCGCTACAACTAGAAGTCAAAATCTGCGAAGCATGAATTTTAATTTTATTAACATGAAGTGGGATATTGCTGCCCGAAAATTAGCACACGATTAAATAACAAATATGGTATGCCATAGTTCACAAATAAATAACACGACAAAATGTCTTCAAATTGAACGTTCAGTTTTGAAATAATCCAATGAACGGCAAACTCACTTAAGATATCGACGACGGCATTGATTCCTTTAGTAGATTAATCAATTTAATAAACTTGTTTGCAACATCCCATTTAGTTTCCGTTTTGTCGATCTCCTCTTTAGCGAATGTACATGTGTACACTTTTGACAGATTTGTGTCCCGTAATTGTTGCGATCTCGTTCGGCTGGTAACCTTTTTCGGAGAACTCCGAAACAACCGTTACACGAAACAGTCACCCAAGGCATAGTGGTAACATGTTGGCCTACAAACCAGCAGGTCTGCGGTTCGAATCTAGCTATGTACCCTTGGCTTCATGATAGTTTGCGGTTAAACAAATTCCTGTCTCATATTACTTTGCTATTAAGAAGTTTTATCTTCGGCATTGTAAATTGTTATTTAAGCAATTGTGCTTAATTGATTATAAATCATCTATTTATATTCTATCACTGCTCCGGAGTTACTTTATTATTGTCATTTTTCTCCATATTTCAATTTTTGCAGAACCAGTTACCAGGTTTTGTTTAGAAGGATTGGGAAAAAGTGAAGGATATTCTGTTTTTTTTTTTCCAAATAGGTACATTTTTGCACATTTTAAAGGGCAGTGGTCCTTCCTCATCTTCTGGCTTATCATATATACGTGCGTTATTGAAGTTGTCAAATTCTTTTCTTCAATTTAATTCGTGATCTTTAATGATTCACATTAGGCCAAGTATTATTCCGATTCACCTATAAATTCCTGCACGAATTCCAATCAATTTTCTCGGACCATATGGGGCTCCAGATCTGGTCTTCAAACTGAAATAAAACAGTCTTGGATAGTCAGCTAAAAATTGACTGGCATATTTTCAATGTCGCCGCTTAATTTTAATCTTTCAAAAAACGTTTCAGTTGTTTTACTGTACTATGAGTCAAAGTTTTGTTCCACTTGGCATGTAATCAATTTCTGCTTTGTTCATTTTACTAACGAACTGTGCATCTTCTATTTCTAAAAATTAATCGTTACTGTGTTCAATCAGTCTTTTCTACTTTCATCAAATTCCTTCCAGAAATTGTTATTTATCTCAATCAAATATCTGTCCTCACTCTATTTAGGCATCCAAACCAAATCACGAAATCATGCCAGTTGGAATAATTGACAAATTTAACATCTCGATGATAACGGAATGAAAATACAACTTCAATTAAAAGTTAAAAATTTGAAACGATAATTCGCAATTAATGAATAGAAAATATACATTTTATTATTTTGAATTTATCCAAGTGTTTATTTAAATCATAGACATTACTCTATATAACAACTTAAAGTGTAGATATAATGATTTAAATATAAACAATCGATATTCTAATTTTGTTTAACGATTTTTATAATAAAAATGTACATACAAATAAATCTTCGCTCAGCATTACAATTTATGTATACTATATACATACTTTACAGAAATAATAACAGTTATAGTAAACATACGGTTTTTTGATATAAATTGTACACAAATAATATCAGTAGTACATACAACAATTAAGTTTATACATAGTATAATTATTTTTTTTTAAATAATGGGCAGTTCGTATTGCAATAAATAACAAAGTTGCAAATTTATTACACGATTATCAGGTTATTGCTATTCAAATATCACTGGAATCGCAGCCCTTACACAAATTAAGGATGCTGGACTGCATATAGCTTTCAACAATAAATTAAATAATTGTATTTTATTTTTCTTCCAAAAGTGACTTAAACTTTGAATATGGGTAAATGTTTATTGTTGGGTTGATTTGGGAATTGCACTCAACATTTATCTTTTTAGAGAATGGCACTAGATAATTCTTCAAAATATATGGGAATTCACTTTCCTGGGTAACCCATTCTAACATTTCAGTAGAAAGACCGCATATTTCGTTATTGGGAAATTTTTTATGTTCAACAGGGAGATATTTTCTGCTAAACCTTTATCTAACAAAAACGTAAACTGAATTAATAAATTGATATTATCTAAAATTAAAATTATTACCATTTTAATATGTCTATGGATTTCAGAAACAAATTCAATAAATTATACAATTAGCCCTTATATTGTATTTAATTTATTTTATGTCAATGTTGCAGTTTTCGGGCGAACAATTGAACAATGCCAGATTTAATTTTATAGACATTTATTAAATATTAATACATATCACCTATATTAATAATCATAGAAATATATATAATCTGTTGTAACAATCATAGAGATTTTAGGTACTCTGTATGTAAACAAAGATAGGCTAATAATAAAGCTTATTAGAAAACAACACAATGTATTTTTATTGTACAAAACATTGCATAAATGTAAACACTAATTGCAATCAAATGTAAACAAATAAAATTATTTGGTAATATTCATGTTACAATTTGGAAAAAGACGCATTGAAATACACGTTGATCGTAGCAGTGCGTGGATTCGTTTATATCGACCAAGCGAAATCGATTGCTTTGCCGGAAGGCTGAGTTAACAAAGGATTATAACTAGTTAATTTATTAATTTAAAAAGGAAAAAATGCCTCTATTCCATAGATATAACAATAATGTCTATTTAAATATTTATATTTTAATATTTTGAAACAGATATATAATAACATATCTTAATATATCTGTAATAAAACGCTCAACTAAAAGGCATTGTCATTACGACATACCTACAAATCCCATGATAACATTATTTAAAAGTTCAAATTAATTAGAAAGTTATATCAAGCATTATTTCACTACAGAAATAATGAAATAGAAATTTAACATGGTAACAATGAGAGGCCTATTTTATTATTTGTAATAAAGATAATTGTTTTTAAATATTAAAAATTTGCATGAGTTAATTTTTCAAAATTAGTTTAGAAAATTCCCAAACTTGTATCACAAAAGATATTAATTAACGAAAAACTAAACTCAAATTGAAAAAAGAACACATTGGTATTCGTGTGAATACAAAATTGTTTCAGATATTTCTAACTCAGCTTTCAGTTAATGGCGAAAACAATTTGTTGGTCACCCGTGGCATGATGTACTATTTCATAATTTATATATTACTAAATAATAGAAACATATTTTATCTAAACGTAGAGCGTATTTTATTTCATAAATTATTGTATCTGGTTTATATTTAAATAGTTGTTAAATTTTAATAAACTTCTTTCTTAAGTAACTTTCTTTTACTGAAATTAAATATCTTAATTGTAATCTGAATTTATGTTTTTAATTACTATCGATGTTTCTTTCTTATTCTGCTAACACTGTCTCGTTTCCTGACACTTTTGGAGGATGGTGGCAGCATTTAGTAGATTACCTGCGCATTATAGTATGGAAATGTTGGGCGTGGTTCTATACAATAATTATTTGTTTTGATATACATTAGGTCGATCGAACTAGGCAAGGATACATTCAAATTTTTCACGTGAATTCACTTCTTTCGGGGTTCCACACAAGATGCCCCAGTTAAAGGAGCTCCGTTTTGGAAAATATGTTTTCGCCATGGTTAGTTTGTTGATGTGTCTTGGAGATATGTCCTCGGTTGAAAAATGTAAGTGAATGAATAATATTTGTGTGTTTTTTTAAAGATATATCTCAATTTAATTTGAAGTTTATTGTCCATACATTTTTTATTGCAAGAATCAGATATTGCACTTTTTAGGGAAAAAATAGTTCCCCACCACAAACATTTTTTCAAATAGTTACTATTTTTATTCTATTATTATTTAATTAAGATAATTAAGAATTGTCGAAATGCATCCATAGAAAATTAACTTGCATGCAAAGATGTCAAATGTTGACATTTAATTATTTATGTAATTTCTTTTAACAAAATTTCTATCAATGAAACAAAATTTTTAACATTCCAACTTCGTTATAAACGTAAGTAAAATCACTGATAGAGTAATAATTTCTATTTAGATCGCCAACCTCAATTATATTTTGTCCGAAAAAAACGAGCAAAAAGACAAAATCTTGAAATCTTGACAACTTCGTTTACAAATAGATTTGTGAAGTAGATCAACTCGGACATTATATCTTTGTGCAAGTAACATTATGAGTCGTTAATGTCGTCCATAGAAATATAAAATTATTTATATTTTTGTAATTATAACAATTTAAAATTTGAAAGTCATAATCAATAGAAATCCATATTTACCCACATTGTCTATAGTCCAGCCATTCTGGCAAAAAATGTGGAGAAATTGCAGACAAAGGTTTTAAGATTGATTATTGTAGATATACGTCCCAACTAACACCTCTGAAAAGTCCAAAAAAATCCAATTGTCTAAATTTTTTAGTGTCTTTTTTGTGTTTTCCATTTAAATGAATGATAGAATATCTTTGGTTTTGGGAGAATTTTGATGAAAATGATAATTTTAAAGGAAATAAATTATTATTCATATTTTCTCAACTTTTAAATATTGTTTTTCTTATAATTTTATTGATCTAAGAGTTTTCTACATATTATAAGCAAAAATTATATAAATATGTTGTACTGTTTACTTTCAGATAGATTTGAATATCAGTTCCTACTTCAATTTTAGCATAATCGGCTAAATCGTCAAACCTTTGTTTGCAATTGGTCCACATTTTCGTGAATTTTTAGCCAGGATGACTGGACTACTAACGTATTTTCGAAATATGTCATAGATCGAGTTTTATAAATAACAATGTAGGAATAATATAATGGTTTAGGGAAATATAGCAATATATCCGAAGGATGACTGCAATATTGCCCAGTAAACCAGTATAAATATTGTTATTATCCAAAGTTTTAGAATTCAATAATTAATTGTAAAGCAATAATAATAAAAAGTTTTTTTTTCTTTAAATAATTTTCAATGATTTATTAAGGGCAATTGTATAGAAAGTTGAACGTTTGATAATAGAAGAATTTGTACCTATACTATTTAATAAAATAAGGTATTATGGTTAATAATATAAAAGTAATTGGATTGAGCGTACAGTAGATGTTTTATTGTCGTAGATATTGTATAAAAGTAACAAATAATAATTCCATTGTTATAGCTGCCATATTTTATTACAAAATTAGCAAATTACCTTTTTCAATTATAAAATAATCTTTTGATCATATTCACATTTTAAAATTAGTTTATATTGAACTTACTTTTGAATTCACATAAAGACATATTAACAAATGATATGAATAAATTGTCTAAATAATGAAATTTTAATTTTAATTCTGATTGGGAAGGTTTTGGTTCAGGTTTTGCAGATATTCCTCCTTATAGTCACCCAAAAACTCCTGGATGTTTCTTTGTGCCAACATTTAAGGGACATTCAGCTCCCCCTTTTCTGACATGGATGCAGGCCAAAGAGGTCTGTGAGTCTCTCAATGCTACCCTTCCAATTGTTCTATCGCATGAAGGAAAAAAGAGAATTCTCAGTAGGTGGATTTTCAGTTACAAAATGTTGCATCAAAATAATAATTGTAGTATAGGTATGTCATAACAACACTGAAAAAAGGTTAATTTTAGGGTCAAAAAGGTGTTATATTCAGAATTATCTTACAAATAGTTACAACCAGCTTTAATAACGAGGCGAAGGTGAACAATGAGATCGCCCTGATAGATGTATCATAAGTTCAAATCCCAGCATGAGAAATTTTTATTCAGCTTGATAATGTCAGGCCTCATGTGACAATTGTTGTACGTCAATGGTTGGAACAACATCACATTTCTCTCCTCAAAGGGCCAGCGTAATCAACGGATCACTTCAACTAATGGATCGACCGATATCTGTTCAGGAACTATGAAACTTTTGGAATGCAAATGAACTGAGCCAGAATTTGGATGATTTCTTGACATCAAACACAGCTGAGGAACTTTCAAATGAGCCGGTGGTAACTGATTGTAAGATAATTCAGAATATAACACCATTTATTTAACTTTTTTTGAATAGGATCAAATAGAGTTATATTTTTTAAAAAAAAGAATTTTTTGTAGGCCACTAGATATATAGCTTTTTCACATTTTGGTGATGACGTTATTTTTTTTGAGCGTCGCTGATGTCGGAAAAATGAGAACTTAAAGATGAATGCTTTTTTTTGTTCTCATAGTAAGCAGCTCTTGAAGTTAAATTGTTTTATTTAAAATTATTAGAATTAAAATATATAATCTCATGATTTGTTATCGTTATAATCAAAGAAAGAAGTGTCTTGTTTCGTGGGTTTTTATTTGTAGTTGCCTACCCCCAAAATGGTCATTCAATATTGTATTACCTTAAATATGTATGTGGAATTAATTGTGAATGGGAAAATGAATATGGTATCACAATATAGCATCTGGTCCGAAGAATATAGAGCGATTTTATATTTTTTAATCTGGTCTAAGGCAAAAATCTTTTTAGGTAACTTAGAATCAATTTATATATAGATGATTATTTATGATGAATGTGTCTTCGCTCTGTTTGATTTTCGTTTATATCCTTCAAGAAACTGCACTAAACTTGCTTCTCCCAATACATCTATTAACACAATTAATGAATTTATTTAGTAAACATTTTGTAAGTATCGACCTGTATTAATTCTTTGAAATATTTTTCCAATTTCCAATTATTAAATTGGAAAAGTTATTGATATAATTGCATATTTTTCCAAAGCGATTTAATAAGATTGATTAAGTATTGTTATTATTTAAAGATCTTTTAATTACGAAGCGAATTTGGATGGGATTGGTTCGCTCTGAAAGCAACAGAAGTAATTGGCGCTGGTATACCCAACCTGAGGTAACACTTCTATAACTATTCAACTTAACTTTACTTCTATAATAATATTTAAAGTTTTATGTTTTTTAATTTACTTTTTAAAAATTATTTATCAAAAAAGATAGAAATAACTCCTTTCCCGACTCATTTACTTTCTCATTTTAGAATGGAACCAACCTCAACTACACAAATTGGGCCAAATACGAACCCAACGACTCAAACTGTTCCGAAGATTGCTCCTACATGAATTATGACGGAAGCTGGGGAGATTATTCCTGTGACCTCCTTCCTGATTGGGACAATTGTTGGGACGTAATTGTCCCATTGTGTCATTTGAGCCACGATTCAAGTATGTGATAAATTAATTATTGGAAATGAAGTCATTATAGAAATCTAATGAAATAATTTAATAATGTTTTCACGTGAAATAAGATTTTACAATTCGTTGATTAGATTTACGTTCCTTTTAAAATATTCTACTTGGTCAGGTAATTTATAGGTAACAGCAGTTTTCCAGTCATTTCGTCAAAAATTCTGTTTTACACTAGATAGGTATATATTTTCAAAAATATATGTAAGAGGCTGAAATGATATATCGCTATCAAAATTTATGTCCTTAATCACAGATATCATGTTCTACTAACTTCCAATAGACAAATTTATTGCAAATCGTTTATTGGACAGCAGTAAACAAATGGAATCTAAGGATTTTGATCAATTGATTACTTTTATTAAAAATATTTGCAACGTTCTTTTAATGAGGGTGCATTTGTATGTGCAACCCCCAACGACAATGCTGTATCTAGCGGGGGTGGGGGCACTTGACCCCCCCGCTCCCCACGCTTAATTTTAGCTTTTTGGAGCTCCTTATATTTATGGCGCCCTTATAAATAAATTTACAAATAATATAATTTTTGAAAATAAATATTGAATTTAAAACTTTTTGAAATACCTTTCTGAAACAATTTTTTTACAGTGATATAAATGCAATTTTGTTTTGGCGCCTTTTTGTAAAATCTTGCCCCCCCCCACTGAAAAAGTCTAGGTACAGCCCTGGGTCACATACTCTCTTGACTATAATCTATGCAATATTCTCTTGAATTGAAGCTATACGTGGCTGCAATAACTTTGCAAGTAAAGATGAACTCGAAAATTTTCTAACAAAAGAGATTCCATTGTTCACAAACCAACGAATGACAAAGTCTCTAGTAAGGATGACGAAAGTTTTTGTGTACAATATACATTGCATTCCTTCAAAAATACATTTTTCATTTTAACCTAAAAATGCAAGCAAAAGTGATGAATTGATTTCATTTGCCATCTGCTGCTGTCAGATAAACAATATAGTGTTGGTAGTTAATAGTTAATAGTGTGTGATATCTGTACTGAAAAACATAAATTTCGACAGCTCTTACCTTATTAACCACTTACATACATTATTGAAAATAAATAGTGTAAAAACGAATATTTTTCATAGATATTGTTTTTTATATATAGAACTAGATTGGACATCTAAAATATTTATATACTAAAGTATGTTGCATCGCGTATATGGCAAATCCAGAGTTGTGATTGGTTAAATAATTTGAAAATAACTTTAACAGAATATATTGAATTGATACATATAAACAATTATTGAATTTAATATTACTACAGATATATATTTAATTAAACATAAAAGCAAATATTTAATTTAATAATATTGAATTTTTGCCAGGATCGACAGAAACCGATACTAAGTGACAACAATCAGCTGGATTACCAATCTAGTTAAACTTAAACAAAGATAGTATATCTATGGTATTTTTACGGAACGACCTAGCTATATAATATTTAATATGTTGGAAAACTTTCAAGAAAAAAAGAAAATATTACATATATCACTATATTAACGGCACAGTAAAATAATTAGTTATAATTATCATTTTAGAATGCTACTACGATCACATTCCTGAAAAAATGAAAATTGTTGACGATTGGTACATCATTCTGAGCTTAACTTTTGGAGGTAAAATTTAATTCTATATAGATGCTGTAATTTTCTATTCTTCATTAATATTATTTGAATGTTCATTATTGTTTGTTTACAGGAATGTTAGCATCGACGATGGTTGTGGCTCTGTTGGAACTTATTCGAGAGAGATATCAAGGAAGAATACAATTTACTGGATTTAAGTAATCTCACGGTTTTATTCATGGAGACTATTTGCAACACTTCTTCGTTTCAAAATATTTTGTTTTTCTTGTTTGTATCTGTTGCCAAATGAATACTAAAAACTATATACGTTTTGTCGCATTATTAATTTCCTTGTATTTATAAAAATATTCTTTATTTTTAATTTATTATTAATTGCAAAATATGGACTACTTGCTTGTAAAACAGTAGTATACAATTAATAAATAAATTTTTAAAATTTTATAACATTACGATAAAATATAGAAACTAATCTATTTTCAAAATAGAATATTTCATAAACATAAAACAGGAAATATAATATAATCATTAATACGTAAAACAGTTTAATTATTATATTTTGTTAATAGAACATGGTTATGATAAAATATACACAATCTAAATTTTTCGTCCTCCTTATTTTAATTTTGCTTTTATTTTTAGATTAAATAATTCTTGAAATATACAAATTATTCAATATATATTTCAAATATATATTAAAATTATTATTTTTTAACTTGTGGGGATTACCGAAATCTTATATTTAACTTCTTACGTAATCAGTTTTAGCAATTTCTTCGCAATCAAATTTTAAATACAACATTTCACTCTTTCGGGTTTCAATAAACAGAAACATATTTAATAATATTTCATTAGAAAATAATTCAAGTTTTTATTAAGTGTTTAACAATACTCTTCAAAATATTTCCAATTGAAAAAGTTTCTTTTAAATTTAGTGTAGGTACACATATTGTCTCATTGACACAAAACAAGCAGCATTCTGTCTCATTGAAACACAACAAGCAGCATTCTGTCTCATTGACACACAACAAGCAGCATCTTGTCTCAAATTGACACACAACAAGCAGCATTCTGTCTCATTGACACACAACAAGCAGCATTCTGTCTCATTGACACACAACAAGC
>JAUZNC010056731.1:0-13925 GCA_034780395.1 Vannuccia rotundouncinata | reverse complement strand
GATTAATAATTGAAATGTATAAATAAATGATTCAATATGTATAAACTGTCTTATATTCATTTTGAAATGTAGCAACTAAAAAATGGGATTTTTATTAATTTGACAACAATTATAATCAATTTTTTTCAATATTATGAAATTATAATATCAGATCATATTTATTTTAACCAGTGTGGTATTGCAATTAAATTTTGCGACATTACTAAGAATGATTTATTCACTCTTTATAGAATTAAAAGAACACCACAAATGCAATCTTTTAACTGAAATAATTTAAACAATTTATTTTTATTTTTAGAAGTGTATTTTAATAGAATTAAATAAAAAATAAAATCACATTTTTATTAAGTCACATGACCATTCTTCAACTATTAAATGATGTGTAATACGATAAGAGTAATATATATGCTCTATATATTTTTCAAAAGATAAAAAAGTTGAAAATTAATTTGTTTTCATGGCGAAAAAATTTCATCAAAATTAGAAATTATTATTTTTACGTTAAATAAATAAATATAAGTTGTAATTAGAATAAAGAACGTTACTACTTTTTTAAAAGCTATATTTGATGTAATGTTTGGAGAATAATAATTTAATTATACCTGAAATAAATAAGACAATTTAGATATTTGGAAACTCATCTAAACCCTTCCTTCTCGGATTGGTGGCTGAAAATATGCGGATTTAAACACAGATCTCGATTAGGCTTAATAGTTGTGACCTCGGTACTGAAATATAATCATAAAAAAAAGACTATAATAAATAATATCGAATTTACACAAGCTTTCTATTTTTGCTTTCTATAAACATCTCTGGTTAGATGTAACTCCATCATCATTTGCGACCGTGACCCAAATATACTCTACTTGTAAAATATTAAAATTGAAATAAAAAATAATAAACTAAATACTAATAATAATAATAATAAGATACATTCGGTCTGAGTGTGGCTGTTCCTTATTATATTTCCGGTTGAGTTCAAACCGTTTTATAACAACTTGTTTCCATCATGACAACTATTTCGGAGATTGATATTAAATCTTCAAATTACTCTGAAAAGGGAACTTTTTTTAATAATATTTACACAACTATACATTTCCTAAGAAAATAAAAACTTTGAGAAATCTACTTTTTTCTTTTTCTTACGTTATTGATATGGTAATTTTTGTAAAGCCATTAGTCTTTATTTTATAATTAAATGGAAATACTGAAAACAATCGTTCTCCGTGAAATAAAAAGTACAAAATGTGAGCGGTCTGTTTTCTCATATAGAACTATAAGGACCAGAAAAGAGCACAAATCTTAATCTATTAATTGGGAGTGTTTAAAGTCTCGCACAATTATAATTACCATTATAATACATTTATTTAGGGAATAGATTTGTATTGTTCAGGATTTACTTTACCAGCTGTGTTCTCATATTGCATTGTCAAAAAATTTCTCACGATTATTTTTTTCATTTTTGAAATGCACTGCTTTATATTGCTTTAGCAGCGGTTCTTAGTCTTATATTGCAATATTATACCAAATTTAAATTATCTTATAATGCGCCGCCTTTCTTCTTTTGGTAACATCCTGAACACGTGGAACTTAATCAAGAATTCTTCTTCAGATTAGCAATCTTAAATTTTGAGTAGTTGGTATTATTCAATTGTTTTAATTATTCTATGTACATATACATATTAACATATTAAACAATTATATAAGAATAATTTAGTTTTAAGAAATCGTATGTGTTAGTTCATTTAACCAATTTAAATATTAAACCAAGGGGTGTTATACTTCTATATTAATTTGTTATATGAATATTAAATAAGAACAGAAAATTTAAGTACAGTACCTATACAAAAAAGAATCGTGGTGCAATAGATCTTATTAAAAATAAACATTAGCAATTTATGTGCATAGATGTCATGTAAAATATATAACCGTAATAAAAATAATATCGAAAAAGATACAAAATAAATCTAATCATAATTTTTTTAATACCTCTAAGAATTTTGGCGCGGACGAAATTGATTTATCAGTAGCAAAGAAGTTTATGTGATGCAGGTTTATAATAGATACAATGAAATCGAAAACCACAATAAGGGACTTCAGTTAACTCAGGTTTCATTTTTGGAGGTTTTAAGAGAACCAATCAAAGATGTGCACAAGATAGTTTGATAATTTACAGATAAAAATGTGACCTGTTGGGTGTCCGTGTATTAGAAAATGAAAATGTTAACGCACTCTCACTATTACAAATAATTTAATATATTTAAATATCCATTTCACTTGTACAATATCTCTCTAGATAAAAATTAATGATTTTTAAATTTTGAATTTTTAAATTTTTTTAACGGAATTATAAAATCTAGAAATGTTAACAAACAAATTGTTATACAAATTTATATACTGATATATTTGAAAAATTGTGTTAGAAATTGGTAATTTTTAAAAAATAATTGTAAAAATCAATCGTAAAATGTTTTACATTATTTTCTTGTTTTGTTGATTTTAAAACTCTAAAATATTTTTTTAATGATACCTTTGTAGCATACCTATGGAAGACGAAATGGTCAATCTTTAAAAGATTGTGATTTATTGTAAAAGCATTGTTATTTATGGAAACCCATATGGAGACCCCTGTTGACAATTTGTGCACACAATATACATTCGCTACCAAACTATTTCATATTGCTTCATACTGAATACCTATTGTATTCTGTTTACCAATGGAATACTGTATATGCAAACGTTTTCCATGCATGAGAATACTATCAAAGAATTTGACCCTTTCGGACATATAATTCTCCTTGCTTTTAATAAAACTCATAGAACTCATTCGAAATGTTTGTATATAAAAATATGATTTTCAACTACAAGATGCATGCCCACTAGAAAATCAAAGTATTTTTATTTGGAAGTTATACAAAAATGTTAAAAATATACTTCTGCGATAAATGTTTTTCATTCTTTTTAACACTTACAAAGAATACAAGTAGCTTTCTGACTTAATAATTATAATTGTAATCTAAATGCTTTGGTTTTCTAGTGGGAAACCTGTAATTAAAATAAATAATTTACTGTGAAAAGTGCAAAGAAAGGTATTTAAGATTGTCGAGACGCGTCACATGTGTAAAGTGTTTCTAAATATTCTTTATGCTGTCATTATATTTAAAACCAATTTCTATGAATTATAGATATGGTATAGATATTTTAGACTGGTGTATATGAAGATTTTGGATTGATGTGTATATTTTAGAGGTGAAATTGATATTTTCTTATATAATTATTTTTATTACAGTAGACGCCAATTTATTTGAAAAATCGTTACAAATACCTATCTATTAGAGAAGTTGTCTCATTCAAATGTGACTGAATGAACAAACAATTATAAAAAGATCATTCAAAAGTGACAATTTATATTTAGGAAATTCAAATTCGTTTCATCTTAAAGGTCTTAGTCAAATAATGAAGTCGACTTATTTGTATATAAGATACTTCATTTGGTACTTCATGAAATCGACAAACAAATAAAAAAATATGTCCATAATTCTATTTAATCATAATTATACTTTAGGAGGCTAATTAATAATAAAAAAATTCACATCACATCACTAATTAACGAATTCTTTTAACCAAATAATGGAGGAAAAATACAAGACGTATTTAATGTTGGCTTTCTAGATTTACTGAATAAATTTGGAGATAATCCTGATGCCCCAGATAAAAGTTCAAATGACTTACTATATAGAAAGGGAAATAAAGAAATTCGGTGAAGACATAAAACCCAAATAACGAAGTGCGCAAGTACAATAAAGAAAATTACAATTGAGAATCATTACAAGGGTTATTTTTAGCAATTCAACATTACTACCGAAATCCGCTAGGTAAAGGATGGAATTTCCTAAACGATAAATATTTAAAGAATTAGATATTAGACGCATTAGATACGGCCATGAAGATTGGTAACAAAGAGTGTAAGAGATCCCATAAAAGTCAACCAGGACCTCTAGAGTTTGACAAAATGTTTCGAGAAAAATATTATCTAGGCGACCAAAAATTTTGGCAACGAATAATATTTTATTTGGATTTGGATTACATCTCATACTCCGTGGAATACGAAAGCAATTAAAACTTCAGTCGACGAATGATGGCGAAGTGCTCATTTTCGATGAATTTGGTTCAAAAACGAACAAGGGGGGATTATATCATAGAAAACGTATCAAAAGACAAAATGTTACTGTTCATCAGAATAAATGGAACTCTTCTCGATGGTGGATTATTCTGTACAAAAGTTTGTTTTTTAAGTCACCAAAACTGCACAAGCTCTGCTTTCTATACTTGAAGCCGCTTCGAACGTTACCATTGGAAGGAATTCATTATATGCTATGATCAGGAATATGATGGAATCATCTAATATAGAAGGAGCATAAACTAATCACAACTGTCCAAAGAAAACCGTCTGAAGACTACACAACGCAGGATATTCGGAAGCTGATATTCAAACTATATCAGAAAGTTTGTGTCTATTTTTTCCACAACTTAAAAATAAAGAAAATCATATATTAGTGATAACCAAAGGAAATATATAGTATCATCGAATTATTTTTTTAACTATGACGAACGATTTTTATGTATTTGGTTAATTGTCCTAATTAAGTGCCCTTGATAATTTCACGGTTATTCAAATTTTGAATGAATTGGACAGTATTTTCAATAAATTAATGCATGAAAATTTGGTTTATGTTTATAGGCTATATCGAAATTAATGCCCGTTTGCAACATATTGGTAGAATTCCATCGCACGCATCAAAATCAGATTTTACCGGAAAACAGCCTCCCATGCTACTACAGCCTTCATTCGTGACCGAAGCATCAGACTATTGGATCAGCCTTCATTCGTGACCGAAGCATCAGACTATTGGATCAGCCTTCATTCGTGACCAAAGCATCAGACTATTGGATCAGCCTTCATTCGTGACCAAAACATCAGACTATTGGATCAGCCTTCATTCGTGACCAAAGAATCAGACTATTGGATCAGCCTTCATTCGTGACCAAAACATCAGACTATTGGATCAGCCTTCATTCGTGACCAAAGAATCAGACTATTGGATCAGCCTTCATTCGTGACCAAAACATCAGACTATTGGATCAGTCTCCATACTCGCCAGATGTCAACATCTCCGACTCATATATATTTCCAACACTGGAAGCGCTTAGAACACATTTTGAGGTACGTGAAGAAATTCAACAGGTTCTAGAAGATACTTTGCCTACATTTACCGCTCAGAGAATGGAGACAGCACTTCAGACGAACTTGAAAAAATGCAAAAACATTGACACACAAGGTATCTATGTACATTGACCATGTTCACTTATGACAGTTTTTATTCTGTGTATTATCTCATTTATTATGTCTTGTTTTCATAATAAAGGTTTGTTATGTCCCAAGCGCGCATTAATTTCGATCTAGATTATAAATACAATAGATAGAGATTACAGAGTTTGGTATATATACATTAAACCTCTAATAGATACCTTATCACCAAAATATAAATAAAATTAACTAACATTTTTAAATTACTATTACATATAGAACATTGTAATATTCAACTAATTGAGCATTTGACTAATTTTAATATAATTATACAATTAGTTTAATTTAGTTACTATATATCCATCTATACTGATCTTCAAAAGCGAATAATTATAATAAATTCAAATTATTTTATAGTGGATTGAATAATCAACATCACATGATATAATAATTTCAAATTCAAGAGTATAATTTTATATAAATGTAAAAGTATAAGGTAATGTATGTGTTTGTAGTTTGAACTTTCAGGCTACAAAATTTGCATCTTAAAGATATAATTAAATATGCCTGGTTTAATGAATTCTAGACAACTCCTTTTAATTTATATCTATGGTTGAGTCTTCTTTTTTGGTTGATACAATTTTTTTATCAGTTATTTTTTCTCTATTTAAATCAATTAATGTCAATTATATATTATATATTCGATGAATATTTAACGCGAAATATATATAGACTAAATTGTACAGTGTAGTATAATTTAACAGAATACTAAATAGATGTGTGATCTTTCCTATTTTTGGTTCATTTTCTACTTTGAAGTTCATAACTCTAAAATGTTAAACACCCATATCTTATGTAAAATATCAATTCCTATTGTTCGTATAGTTGCATTTATAGAGCATATAAAATTCTGAAAATGTTGTATAACAAATTGTTCATAATTACTTCGTTGTCATCAATAATTTATTTACAATCACATTTTTGGTTCCATTTTCGGCTCTGAAGTACAGATTAACACTGAAGTGTGTTAAACATAACTAATTTCATTTCCGCATGTATTTATATTGTTTGATGTAATTTAAAATTATATTATTGTTAAAATTAATAACATTTATTTCTTAGTCGTTTTCATAAAGAACCAAATGAAAAAGCAATAATATACAAATATTATTTTACTAAATTGAATTATGTCTAATTTGAATGAGATTAAACGAATTTGAATTTCTTCTATTCATATTTGTAGAGGACTATTGGAATGCTTTGAAACTTGAATTAACAATGTCAAATTTGAAGTATACTAAATGTTTAATTCAAACACACTCTTTAAAAATTGTCACATTTGAATGACCGATTTCAGATTTGTATGCTCAATCAAAACCTATACAACTTAGTTTTTGTTCTTTGGTATATTTAAAAATAAGAAAATAACTTAGGTAAAATAATCTAGAATTCTTGTTATCACATCACAAGCAGCTTGTTACTTTATATTACAAATACTGGATATTATTACAATATAATTTCCATGTTCTATGATTTACTCATTTTTTGATTTTTTTGATTATTTAAATTATGTGTTTGTTTATTAACGTCCTTTGTGTTTAATTTTGAATAAAATAAAGTTTCTACTTAGCATTACTATAAGTAGTACCTATATATTATTTTATAATAATTATAATACATATATTAACTATGTAGTTAAAACTTTTAATAAAATAATAAAAATAAATAATTACAAGACAATATAATTATCAAACAAGCTATTGCGTAAGAACGAGCTGATGCTATTAATAAACATTCGAGCATAATTACCTACTGATTTTCCGAAGATTCACATGTCTGAAATAAATAACCCCTGATGTATTGACCGACAATTGACACCACGGGCAGTGGCATTTCGCCGTCCGATTATTTATTAATTAATCAATTTAATTGGAATTATGATTTGTGAATAGATTTGAAATTATCAGACCTAAACGTCGACAATATACAATATATTTGTTCAAAGTAATGTTCAAAACTTCGATTGAAAACCATTTATCAAATATTCCTGACTTGCAAAAATCATTATGCTAACTAGTTTATGATATAATTATATGCACAAATTTATGCATTGGATGAGTCATAGAGTTTGTCACATATATAGTCGTGTATTCTAATAAAAGTATCTAAAAGAAAGATTTGTTTTAAAAGTGATCATTAAAAAGAAAAAGAAAATTATTTATTTTAATTTTAACTGGTTTCGTAATAAACTCAAAATATATATACATTTTGAAAATACAACTTTCAGAAAGGATTACGAAATATAAAAACAAATCGTCCTCTTATAACTAGCTGCGTTTAATACTTTTGTCGTGTTAGTTTAATTTTTATTCAGTATTAAAATATCGGTTTCCACTAAATTAATTAATTTAATACTAAATAGCTAATCTATTAAATAGTATAATGAAATTGTACTGATAATTCCAAAAATGTATTAACTTTAAATTTTGACCATTTATTAAAACACATTTAATTATAATAAATAAATTTATAGAAATTTTTAATCATGAATATTTCAGTAACTTTATAAAAATTATTTATGTAGTTTTTGGCCTGCCCCGGATTAATATATAAACACAGGACGCTAAATAGCTCGGATCTTTGAGCTTCTGTTTTTCTTGTTGTTTGATGGGGAGGTCGCGGTTTATATATACGTGTTTGTGTTGGTTATTTGGGAGTCGAGCTGTAACCCCTTCGTCAGAATCTGTTTTCTTATATTAAGGTTTGGGATTTTTATTACAATGGGGCGTGGGCGAGAATTTCCTTCTTTGATTCGTCCAATTCAATGAATCAATGAATCAATGAATCAATTCGTCCGCCCCATGGATTTAAGAATTTAGTATTTCAATATTTTGTGCACTTTTTTCATGGATAACATACATATCTTTAAATGAGAAAGTTCTTTTGGCATGTGGATGATATCTTGCAAGAGCCCAACGGATGTAACGGAAAGATATAAAGAGAAATTTTACAAAAGAATGTACTTTCTTAAACAATTATTACTCGAAACAGGGTCAGTAGACAACATCATAAGATATCAGGCATAGTCTAGTCATTCTGGCTAAAAATTCACGAAAATTTTAACAAATTGCTATCAAAGGTTTGACGATTGATTATGGTAGAAATACGTCCCAACTAACACTTCTGAAAATGCCAAAAAATCCCATGATCAAAATTTTTTGAATGGCTGTTTTTGTGTTTTTACCATTTAAAAAAATAGGAGAAATATCTAGGTTTTGTGTAAATTTTGATGAAAATTATAATTTTAAAAGAAATAAACTTATTCATATTTCCTCAACTTTTAAAAAAAATTGTTGCTTATAATTTGTGTAAGTGTTTTCTACATATTACAAGCAAAAATTATATAAATATTTTGTTACTTTTAGATACATTTATTATACATTTATTTATACGTCTATTATTTAGCCTATTTTTATGCTAAAATTGAAGATGTAGGAACTGATATTCAAATGTATCTGAAAATAAACATTACAATATATTTATATAATTTTGCTTGTAATATGTAGAAAACAATTATCGTATTTCTCCGCATATAACCCCCCCCCCCTTCTTTCAGCCTCAAAAATGTTGATTTTTGTATGACCCACGTATGCTCCCCCTTAATCCTTTATACAAAAATCTTCTAATATTAAATATTAAATATTATAAGTATATATTATATTATATTTAACCTCCCAAAAACATTAGGTATCTACCAACATAATTACCTAGCAACAAACATATATTTGATTAGGTAGGTATAGAATATATATTAGTCTATTTTGAAACGTTTGTCAATTATTTTTTCTTACACCTATATATATTGCCTATACCTATCTATTCGATTACTAATTAAATTCAATTTCTGTCAAGTAATGTAGGTATGTTAATTTTTTTTGTTTTTTTTTCGAAATCACGTATAAGCCCCCCCCCCCCCCTTTACTTTGAGTGGCAAATATTTGGTTTACAGAGGGGGGGGGGGCTTATACGCGGAGAAATACGGTTGATGAATAAAATTATATGCAATAATTTTTAAAAAGTTGAAAAAATATGAATAATACTTTTATTTGATTTTAAAATTATAATTTTCATCAAAATTTATTCAAAACCATAAAAATTTCTTTTATTAATAGGAAAACACAAAAATAAAATAATTAAAAAAATTTGAGCCATGGGATTTTTGGGACTTTCAAAGGTGTTAGTTGGGACGTCATCAATCCATCGTCAAACCTATGTTAGCAATTTGTTCACATTTTTGACAGAATAACTGGAATAGCAGCTCTCACGAAGTTCGCATGATTATTACTGAAGAACCGATTGTGTCCATCCAAATAATATCCACGGACTTCAGTATATCTTACGGTAGCGTCTCCAAATACTTCACAAAAAAATTGAAAGCTCATCCGTATAAACCAGTTCGAATTTTGTCAAATAATGAGAGCAAATTTGGACAACGATTTAGCATATTTAAGAAAAATAGCCTTTTGCGATGAGTGTTCATTCCATCTTAATGGAAAGGCCAACAAACATAATCTTCATTTTTGGTCAACGGATAACCCATGTGTAAAATTTAATCAAAATTTGTAAAAAAAAAGAAATAAAATATAGTTTATGATTTTTAACTAATTTTATTTTTTGTTATTTATAAAATTAATGCTGTATTTTAAAATATTTCAGTTTTTTAATTTTATCGTAAAATTTCTAAATATCTAATATATAATTATCTCAGATATGTCAACGTTGTGTAAACGGAAGACAACTGATGCCAACTGTTCAGTGAAAACTTTTTTAAAAATAAAATTAAAAGAATTCGTGTCAAAAAATTCTCGAACGGTAAGCAATAAGCATACTGTTGTTATACTCATTCACACGATCTGGTGTAGGTAAGTTGTATAGACAGTGTGCATCAGTTACCGTAATTAATCTTACCTCCAATCGATAAAAGCACTCCTTTCAGTAAACAAAAGAGACACAATGTGCTGGCTGCTATGAAGGCAATAGATAGATGAGCTAAAGTTGTGCTTAACTTTGTAAATCAAAAAGTGGGTACCCTTCTTATAGCAAACACTCTTTATTCATTGTACATCAATGAACTAGATGGAGTCTAAGTGTATTTGAACTGCGTCATAATTTCAATGTTTCAATTCTATTATTGATCCGAATGTTAATCTGAATCTGTATATTATTTACTTACTGTGCAACATGAAAAAACGTCAAAAATCTCAGGCAGAATCTAATCCTAGTGGACAAAGTTTTATTATTTTCCAATCAACTCCATCCCGACCACAAGAAAGATGGAAAGTTTGCTGCGCAACATTTCGATTGGTGTGTCTAGTTTTCTTTGGATGGATCATGTCCCTCTTTCTAGTTATTCGGATTTTAATTAATCCCGTCAACGCCGTAGTACTCCATCGACAATTCAAGAATGAATCGCTGAAGTTAGAAAATTTGCCCTGGATTGGACATATCACAGGATTACTAACTTATATTTTAATGCCAATGACATGCGGATTGATTGACATTGGTGGTGTCAGTTATAGATGTGCCCTCACGGTTGCCACCGTGCTTTTGACTGTGGGAAATCTAAGCAACGCGGGTTGCGGCCATCCTTATTTTTTATTATTCACCGATTGTTTCCTGTGTGGAGTTGGGGCGGCTCTGGCTTTGAGCGTAATCATGCTCACTTTGGATACCACCTTTCCAGAACCGTCAAGATTTAGGATAGTTGCAACTACCTTCTGTCAAGGCTCCATTATTGGATCCTTCCTTTTCACCCAACTGTTTTCCACTCTCATACTAAATATCGGATGGTCCAATATGCAAGTAATCAATGCGGCGATACTGCTGTTCCTGGGCACGCTACTAGTCTTCCTCATACCCGAAGATGGGCTCCATCCAACATCACAACGGCCCCTTTATGATGAAGCCCATGAAGTTGGTATTCCTTGGACGAAACGTCTCCTAGGCATGAGCAGTAAGGACATGGATGACAGTCCAACCGTAGTACCGTGGTACATAGCACGTCTATTTATTTGCATTATCCATATCGGTATATTCACCTGGTTTACGCGGACTACAGATGTGGAACGTATTCCCGAATTAGCTCTCATTTTCGGCTGGAGATCAATTGAAATGTTGGTAGGATATTCGTTTTCCGCTGGTCAAACTATTTCTTACATTCTTGGGGGTATATTAGGATCCGTGGCTGGACGTGGACATCTGATAAAAGTGTACACTTTTTCTGCTTTAATACTCTTCTTTGGATTAATCATATGGCAACTTCTTTTGGGAATCACTATTAAATCTACGGCCACCAATATCGCCTTAGCGATTGTCGCTTTCCTTTGCGGGGCTCTAATGGGTCTTCAGGAGACCTTCCTTTTCGCCGCATCCCAGGAAGCCACAACGATTCATTCGCGTCGTAGTTTTCCATTTAGTCAGATGATGAATGGTATCGCGTTTGTTGTCACTCCGGTTCTTGATGATATGCTGCGCCAATTCGCTGTGAAAGTAAACTTTATTATCTATGCTGTTTTGACTCTCATAAATTTCATAATATTTATGTTCACCTTACATCGTCTCTATACAAGAAAACTCGCAATGGACCCCTTTGTAGATGACACCGAACTGACAGAAACTTCAATAGATTATAATTCTCTTTTTAGAAATCAACAGCCGAGGTTAAGGAGCGGTTTCTTAGCTACCAAAACTGATTAAAAAGTCAAATTATATACTTTACATTTTATTTTTTTGAAATTATTTTACATATTTGTATTAATTGTATTTTTTGAGGGGGGCAATAATATTTATTTTGAACAATTTTTAACAAAGAGATCTATAATATATGGTGTGTATTTATTTGTGTGTTATTACAGAATATTGGCTGCTATATAAATAGTTTGAAAATGTTTTATAAATCATAATGGTGGTGGCTAAATGAAAAAAGTTATTCTGATATTTTAAAACATTTTATTTATTCAAGGCGGCATGTGCTGAAATGATGCCAAATTTCAGACAATACTTAATTATATTTGGGTCTTGTATATTCAAATCACTTAAATAATTATGTATTTGTTCTAAAATATATTTCCATTATTTCCATTATTTCACTATTTTTGTTTTGATCAATTAATTTTAATTTGATTATTGTTTTATATTTACGTAATCAGATATGTCATTTCATGCATTATTATAATTCTTTTAAAAGTATAACTTTTATTTTCAGCAAAAAACCCTTTAATCTAAATAATATAATAGTTAATAATTTATTTTAGTATACATCTTATTCAACAATATCCTCAGCAGCCGCTGCAATAATCTGTTCAATGAGGTTCGTTGGTGTTGGGCTGTCCATCCTTCCCCATTTGCTGAAGAATGTACGGCACCATTCGACGGTCTTCGGTGATGTTATCCAGAGCTTCGTGTAGATACAGTCTAAAGACAGGAATAAAGTTATAAGTTATGATTTTGATTATGTGTTTGAAAAGGGTATGAAAATATACTTGCATAAATAAATATAAATCAGATATGAAATTGTTGCACGACACCATCTTTTAAATTTATATATTCTATAAGATTTAATTATGCAAATGTTTTAATGACAGCAGTGTCTGCGGATAAAAATTACACACTAATCAAAGAATTTTCATCATTTATGAATTATTTTGAGTCGCCTATTAAATGATATCATTAATGACTTATGTGTCTAATAGTTTTGCCTTTCGTTAAATAATGTATTGTAATATTATTGATCTGGTCAGAGACATCTGGAGATAGACATTTTTTAAAAAACATTCCAAAATCCTGAAAACTAATGTAATTAACATTTTAACTCAACAGTAATTTAACCCTTAAGACTTCCACACTCCATATATATGTATATATAATTATTTAATCAATTTGAGGGAGTTTTTATAAGACAATATTTTCAAATATAATGAATAAACAAGACATAGACGTATGAAATGATAACTATAATTATTTATGATCTTCCAAATTTTCTAATAAATAGTAGTCCTATAAGTAATCTACTGGCAATGACTCGACTACTGGATCGATATCTCACTCTCTGCCGTCTCTACCTATTGATGTTCGCTCAATACTAGCCGAAGAACGTGAGAGAGAAACTCGCAAAAACAATCTAGTATTCTTAAATGTACCGGATGCTACTTCAAGTAGTGATACGCAAATGGTCAAGGAAATTATATCAACTGCAGGTATATCCTCTGATATTAAAATCGACAGTGTGAGACGCATTGGAAAAATCATTACAGGAAAAATACGGCCAATTCGAATTACTTTAAACGATACTAAACAGAAGTTTGAAATATTGAAAGCTGCTAAAGAATTACGCAAGACTGAAATCAATTCAAAATATCATGGAGTGTACATTAATCCGGACTTAACAAAACAGCAATTCGAAGAAGGTAACATTTTACGAGTTGAAGTAAAACGCAGACGTGAGGCAGGTGAAGATGTAATAATTCGCCGCGGAAATATCGTACCTAGGGATTGACTCTTTAACAAAAATTGTACATTCATGCTTCAAAACTGTCGTTCAGTTAATAATAAATCTACT
>JAUZNC010056730.1:0-13930 GCA_034780395.1 Vannuccia rotundouncinata | reverse complement strand
ACCCCAGATGCTTGCTGGTGCAGCACAACATTGCAGAGTTTGTTGCAACAGTATACAAAATATCAATTTATAAATTAATGCCATCAGTTTTGATTGAAGATTTTTGATGAAATCTAAAAGAAAAAATACATAACGTTCATTATGAGTGATTTTATTTCACTGATATTTAAAGGATTAATTTACAACTTTATTTTGCTATATGACTTCGGTTTTAGAGATATAAAAACGGAAATATCAATTTAAAGTATCAGTTTTAAAATTAATAATAATTATACTTCATTTATTGATCTTCCTTATTTCATCTTTTCAAAAATAAAAATTAATCTATCTATATACGACATAGACATTTAACTTATCGAAGTCTTCAAATTATTAAAACTTATTTGTTTAATCCAAACCTTGTTCTTTTAAAAAATTTAACAATGTTTTATTATAATATTCGTGTAATTATAGTCTGTCCCGGAAAGAATACGCATTAAATTAATATATTTTCACAATACAATTATTAAAACAATTATTAACAATGTTCCAATAAAACAACTTAGACAAAACTGCCTCCGTTGTCAATAATTTTCTGCATATGTTGTCATGCTGCAAACGCATATTTGCTGGGAGAATGGGATTTGGGTTATTTCTAAGATTTTCTTTATACCGAATAAGAAATTGGATGTACCTCTCAGCATTAATGTTTTCATTCCGTGGTAACACTTCAAAATAACTGGTACCTCTTTGGGAAACAGCAATAATGGCCAAGAGTTTCTTCTCCATATTTGATCGTCGTCCAGTTTGTCATCTTTGTGCATCTCCAATAGGACTCAACCAGCACCAAATAACGTTATGTGGTTGTAGTTTGCGGCAGTAAAAAACTTTTCATCAACAATCTACAGCTAGTCTTGGTGCATAACAATCCAGTAAATCTTAACACCGGGCTACACGGACTGCCTTATTATGCTCCCTCAATGTGTAAGGAACCCATTTAGTCTTGGGTATGTCCAGTTCACCAACCACTCTTCGTACTGTGATGGAAGAATCTTCTTCAACTAATGTTCGTATAGTTTCTACATATTGAGTTCGGGCAGCAGACTTAGACCTTCCACTGCCTGGCTGTCGTCCGTTTATTTATAAATAATATTTGGAAACCATACAATCGTGCATTTTTTACCGGACAGCCTAAAATTACTTTATTTACCGTAATTTACATTTATAAATTTAAAGTCAATTTTTCATTTGATATTAAATAATAATATATATCAGTTAAAAATAAAGCTGAAAATTGTGTTCAAATACTTTTAATAAGTACATGAGGATGTGTAGATAAGACAAACTTTTATCTAATGAAAAATATTGCATAGTCATATTATACATAAAAAACCTCTAATAAAGAAATCTATCAGAATAGCTGAACTTATTGTAATAAAATGTGTTGAATATTTATTGAGATAAAAATCATTATGCATAAAAATTACATACCTACATTAACACAAAATAATATTTCAAATATCCCTATACAACTGCGCGTATATTTGTAGTATGTGCCTCTCTGATACACTTCGCCATATTTTATAATTATTGAAATTATTTCTGATCGTTTTTTTTGTTATCTTATTCTAGAGGGATTTGTCATTTAATTATTCGTTTTCTAAAATTACCCTTCTTGACAATAATAAACAATTCACATCTTTAATAAAAATAAATAAATAATGATAACATAATTATTCTTGGCGGATTCTTGAGTGCGTAAAATGTACAATTGTACTATATTGAAATTTTTATGTCTATTAGAATAACGGACCGTAGACACTTCGCTAAATACTTTAGTTATATTGTTTAGAATAGCATCTATGGAGAAAACTAAATAAATATAAGACTTAATAAAAATTGAAAGATATAGCTTACACTTATAATAGACAGATTTCAAAAGAAGAATCAAGGAGTTATACATCTAAATTTTGTTTTATAAGTTTTGATTTTCAGTTTGACCAATTAAAAAAGTAGTTTAACATTTAATTGGTTAATATTAAACTTTCAATTATTCAATTTAATTGGTTGCGGTAGAAATCATTTAATATGTTTTTGATAAAGTTTTTATTTGATAACATATATTTTATATAAAGTTGCCTATATAAATTTAAAAGGTTAAAAAAGTTTGAATATCATTTTTATGTATATTATAGTGTTTTGACACGCATGAAAATCAAAAGGCACAAGTCATTACGTAAGATATTTTTGTTGTTTGAAACACATAAACAGAACTCACACGGTAAACTATAACTATACTCGCAGATGGATGTTACAGAACAAACGATTACGTCAGTCATTGTCTGTATTTTGTTCTCATGCGCTGTCAATACAGTATCTTATCTATCTTTTCTATATCACTTACCTTAATATTACTAACACAAAATGTTTTAAATAAAATTAAATATTCAAATTATTTTTTAGTTTTTTTTAAATTGTTTTATTTTGGATTACAGAAAGAAGTCAGCAACACTTGTTTCTTTCGAATATTTTTTTAAATTGGAGCCTCCATTATGTCATTTAAGAAATTATTTGTAGTCTTCAATCGTAGATACGTGAGTAAACATTTTAATATAAAATTAAATATATATTTTTTTAATTGTTGAATGTTAACCCGTTTATGCTTTTAACCAATCAGCTACTCAAAATTTATAAACTAATGATAATTACAATTAATAAATTCAAATGAATTTAAAATAAAAATAATACAAATAAAAAATTATTTACGAAAATTGTTAAGCATGATATTATTATCCACGAATAGTATATTCCTGTGATGTATAAATTATTTCGATAATCGTATTGGGGAGCTAGCAGGCGCGTTAACAATTTATATTAGTTTATAGTAGTTATAGTAGAGGTTTTATCAGTATAGGGTGCGGTGTCATTTTTCTAACTAATATGCGTATATCTCGTTATAGTTTAACTATTGGTATGGATGAAAGATAACTTCCTTGCTTTAAGAACAAATCCAAGAATAATCAGGTAGAGAAAAACAATAATATTAGAGGCAACACGAATTTATATGTTGTCTGAAGTCTCATTTTCTAGCTAAAATTATCCAAAATAAGATATTCCGTAAAACTTAATATCCACCCTAAAAACTATGTCGAACGATGTCAGTTTTAAATTGAACTACTAAAATTAGATTTTTATTCGTTAAATTAAAAGAAATGTAGATAGTGTACATTGTTTTTTAGAATACGAAAATTCAGTAGTAGTAGGTGAGGATAAGGTCTAACTCACACAAAGGATCCTTTATTCGAACATATAAAAGCATCGTAGTGATGGTTATGTCTATAAAGAAATAGGTTATTGTTCGAATCATTGCTCCATGGTTCTACTTTTATTAAATTAATTTTATTTTTGATTTCGTTATATACACAACTCTGTGTTGCTTGAGAAAATACATATGGAATCAAATCTCCAAAATCGTTATCGTATTCTTTGAATAGTAAGTAGCATTTTAGATTATAAAAAAGTTTATTTGCATCTTGGAAAACGTCTGTATAATAATGTATGTTCTGATATACTTCTGTTTCACTAATTTATGAGAGGTTAGTAAATTGAATATCATTATCTTCTAGGCCTCTCGTAACATTATGAATAATACATCACCCAACTGATTTAACTATATGATAATTTACCAAGCCTAGTTGATTAGACATGACTATACCCTGTATAGGATGAATGTGGAAAACTTAGAAAACTTGGAAACTAAGTCATAAATGTTGTGAGAAATAACACGAGGATAGGAAAGGTTACATTCTACGGAACAGGGATCAAATTCTTGCGAACTAGATTAGTGTCAGGCAATGGTAACAATTCTGTCTTTCTGTAATTTCAAATTCTCTCCTAAGATTCTATGACGTCTGTTTTCCTCGCGCAGTATTCTTTGCTGATCTTTTTGTTTTGGTGTCAGATCACGATTGATGAAGACCTTTTTGAGTTCGGTTGATTTTTGTTGGAGTGTATTAGATTTGGTGAGAAGATCATGTCTTACTTTTTGATCGTTGATTGTGATGATTATGGCGCGAGGTCGGACGTTGTTTTCTTTTAGGCGACCAATACGATGAACATTTGAATATATATTAGCTTACTTACTCCCAATGTTTCACAAATGTTGTCAATTTTAGTTTTAAAATTCACCTTAGACTCTGTTGTTGTTTCCGGAATTCCAAAGATAACCAAATTTTATTTCTTTACTTCTTGTAAAACATATTCCTTAATCTGGTCCTCGGTTCTTTCAGATTGAACACAGTAGGTATCGGAATCTATTGCTTGTTCCGAATGCCAGCCACAGATTGTCTTCTGGTTGCAACTCTTGTGCCAGGGACACTGGAAACACCACAACATTGGTGTCTACAGTCCGTATGAGTATTGCATGGTGTCCATGCTGGGCTACTGCATGAGAGGCCTGCAGCAACATCTGAGTGTGAACTTCTTCATGGTTATATGAGGTCAAATCTTGCAGTAGGTACTGGTTTGCTGAGCATTGCCTCTCCATCAGTAATGACGAGTTGACTGTCCTCCTGGTCAAACAGTTCCATGACAGCTGCTGAGAGGAACCTGAACAGCTCCGTCATGATGACGTGTGTCTGTTGACTGCCGTCTCGAGTGATGGGTCAGATCATGGGATTTTGCGGATCACCCTGGAAATTTCTGGTCTTGTAACCATCCAACTACTTCACCGTATCCTTTGATGCAGGCATTATTCTGCTCATGTGCCTGGTCAGTCGGGATTTAAGATAACACCCTCTGTGTTTTCTGAACGGTGAAGTGGCCTTCCGTGAATTTCCTGGCTACATCTAGGTGTTTGGTGGGGAGTTCGGCCTTGTTCTTCAGGTACACTGGTATCCACCTAGCAAAGTGGGTCATGAGCGATCATTTATCATTACACATAACAAATATTTATAAAAGTGATAGGTCGTACATTGATTCAGGAGTCTGGTTGTACCACAGTTCTTCACTTTTACGCACGATTAAGAATCGATGATAAACGAAGACATGTTGCTAGAATGATTGAAATACAAAAAATGTGGGGGAAGGTCTAACAGGGTTAATTAATGTCCAGAATGAACTTGTTTTTCATAATATCCATTAATGATGATTATTTTACATTTATTTTGAACTACATATGAGATGTTTGTTTGTTGGGTAATTTAAATTAATAAATATTGTGATGAGAATGTACAACGCTATATAACAAGTCCACTCGTGATGATTACTTCAGCTGTAAACATTATAACTGAAGCATAATGATAAATAAATGTTTATAATTTGATGTGTTTAATTATTATATATGTATGCAGTTATAGGCACTGAAATTGTTGATTATTGCACAAATAGTATTTATATATTATATGATAGATAATTAATCTATACAATAGACAAATAATATTTGGTGACATTTAAGGATGAATACGTTGCGCTGTTGTATTGTCTAAATATTTATTGGTTTCTACATCTCTCTTACCAATATAAAAAAGAATAAAAAATAGTCATTTCATGAAATTTTTAGAAAGTTTTTGTATAAAAGAATAAATGTATATATTAAAATATTTATAAAAACTCGAAGTTTATGAAATGATTCTATAAACAATTTATACAATTTACTGACTTTTTTAATATAGTTTTATTAACTTTTTGTGAAAAGTTTATAAAATTTACGTATCCTGCATGCATTTAGTTAGCATAAATATTTTATGATATTTAAAATATATTCTATATTTTTGAAAACATTGTACGCTGGAAATTCATGTGAATAGACGTGCGCTTGGGTTGATTATATAACGCAAAAGTTTAAATAAACCTGATTTCAAAATTCAACAATTTGTTACATATTTATCAAAGTATAAGAGTCCACACAACATATGATCGATTTTAAGTACAATAAATTATCAATATTTTAGAACTATATGAAAAGTTTCAATAGGTGTTTGTAATTTTACTTAATTCGATTGTCCATTCTCAATTTTAATGACTCAATAATAATTCTTGTGTAACATATCTTCTAAACATTTTCAACATATTCAGCCTAAATTACCTAAAATTTCCTAATTTTCATAAACGTTAACCAATCGCTGACTTTATCAATTCACAAAATCTCTTGCCGCTCTCTGTGCAACAAATTCTCGCAAAAATTTTCTTTACACATATTTTAAAATAAAGATATTTAATTAGTGTTTTTAGATTACTTTATTATCCATTTTGTATGTTTGCAATTTGTCTGAGAATAAATAAATATTTACTCTTGATCGTATTAAACATTGAACATTTAAAGATATTTTCGACAGATTTCGTAGTGTTTTTATCAATATATTTAACATCCACCCTCTCAGATTACAATCCCCTTCGCCCACATTTAAGAGAATAGTTTTCTAGATAATTTTAATTTGGAAAACAAAATAAATTTATTAACTTCAATAATTACAGATTTACGCAGTTTATAATTTTAAACTTAATTTTCTTACAATTACTTACTAAAAGAATTAATAAATCAAATAAATTAAGATCATAATATTTTTGAGGAAAGATTTTAAACTTCCAAAAATTCGAAAACAGTATATCGAACCATATTTACTGATATGTTAGCTAAAATCATAAAAATCTACAAACTTGAAAGGAATGTTATTTACTTTGTACTACTTCTACTACTTATATTTATGTTTGTTTGTAGTGAACTATAATAGTTAATACGTTTACATTTTATTTATGAATAAAAACATTATGTATTGAAATGAAAATTAATAATGGAATTAAAAAAAAACTTTTTGTATTTACTAAACATATTGTCCGAAATTCGTCACACTTAATCTTCCAAATATTATTAAACATTAAAATATGATATGAAAATATGATATGATATGCTTAAACAATAAATCTTAGGAAATAGTTAAAAAGTCACGTGTCCAGGTCGTTGAATACTGTCTAATTTAATTTTGGATTGATTACTCTAGCCATAAAGAGCACCGTTTTCGTTTGCTTGTCATAAATTCCGGCCAAGAATGGATGATTGATGGCGTACATCGGTCCGCCTAGACCACCGCCACACAGTGGCACACACTGCATCATTGTTGCGGCGGCAGCTTCGACACCTTCCTCGTTGACCTCCAGGAAGGCTTTGTGCACCGCTTTGGAGACAAAAAGCGGCTCAGTCGAGCTGATTCCTGGGGAAGGAAGAAAAATAATGTATCCTGAATAATCAAATATTGACTTCATAACTTATAAAACCGTTTTCGACAAAACTTGTATCGGTTTATTGTTTTTACATTTGAAAATATTATCGTAGGATAAAAATTGACTTCAAAATATATTAACAAATGCCCGTAATTTGCATGACGTAATTATTTTAAGTGATTTTACATAGCTTTAGTATAACTCAGTAACACGATACAAATATTAACTAATAAATCTGTAAATTTGTACATGATTTATAATTATGATATAATAACAAAGATTTTACAAACTATCAAATAAATTACACCTATTTCTATAAAGTGAGCAATATACTTTTATCAAAAAGAAAATATTCTATAACAATTAATCTAATTCAAAATAACCAAGTTAAGAATTATTTAAATACTATTTTTCTAAATTTAGTAACATCGTCGTCTTTAAAACTAAAACTACATACCGGACAAATCCGCTGATCCTCGGTCAAAAATACTTTTGACGCCCAACTTTTGCATCACTTCATTGAGGTCCATGCTAGTCTCCAACTTGAACTTGGGCAGGAGGACATCGGCATGATTCGGGGACAAGTTCTCCAGAAGTGCAGTCAACTTGTCTCCAGTTAGACTCTGCTCAACCTGTCCCAAAGCGCAGCGTTCCCTGGGAAGAAGAACGAGAAGAGAGAACCGTTTTCCCCGAAAGGGAAGAGCGAGTAGGTCCGCCTTCAGGTCGTCACTCTCGGCCAGTTCAAAGCTAATGTCCCCGGACATCATCTCAACGGAAATGCTCTTGTTGGGCTCCGGATAGAAAGCCAGAGAGTCGGTCAAAGGAGCTAGAAATTTAGTCTGCCATTCACCTAGAAGGTAGAATAATTTGCTTACATTTCTATATTATTAACAATACAAGATAATCTGATAAATGAATTCAGTTTTTAAAAAAAGATATTACAGGACATCGTAGGCTTCTATAACTGAAAGATTTGGTGTGCAAATAAATTCGATAATGTTTACTGAATTTCAAAAACAAACCTTTAAAATGAATTGCGTTTACTAGAAGCAACTTCACATCTGGTTCGAGAGAGGATGACGTCAACATATTATTGATTTTATTGTTTGTCTGTTTTGAAACCCAGTTATTGACTTCATCGCATGCCACAGTCACATTTTCAAAATTAATCTGTAAAGACAAACAATATTGACATTATCTATAAATCACAAAATATATGAATTATACATAATTAAAACTATCAAATGTTACTTTGAAATCCAATTTTTAACAAACTTTATTTTTCGATTATAAAAAAGTTTTCTTTCAATTTTTTACAATCACATTTTAATTTTAATAATTTCACTGAATTCTTTTTGTTCTATTAACTGCTCAAACAACAAGTAAATAAAGCTTTGTGGTAGACAAACAAGCTGCACTTAATACATGACAACATATTTATACTTGAGTATATATCCGGTGATTTCTATTCTCAGTATGTTTACAAATTCATTTAGTTAGTCTAATTATTCAATATTGATTATAGTTCAGTACACAACAGTTTGTCGAAATACTTCAGAAAAACTTATAGCCCGGTAGCTAGACCCTCCAGATACAAGAAACGAGATACCAACAGTGACCCCTTATAATTGTAGATAATGGTGTCAAACATTCCGAAATGGACGTCTGCCGGTGTTCAGAGGGTTGGTTTGGACCACAGAGCATTTTTTCGTTTTCCCATATTAAAGAATAGGAATATTTAAACAATATTCAATTACTTATCAAGAAAATGCTTATTTCTTATAAAATAAAGGTTTAATTAAGTTTTAAATAGTTGACCATGAATATGAACATCTAACAGATTTTTTATATTAAAACTAAAAAAAACACATATGTACATGTTCATAATCATATACAAAAAGAACTATTTAAAACCTAATTAAACCTTTATTTTAGAATAATAAATTTTTTTCATGATAAGTAACCTAATATGGTATAAATACTCCCATTCTTTAATATGGGAAAACGAAAACATGCTCTGTGGTCAACACTCCCAACACCGGCAGTCGTCCATTTCGGAATGTTATTATCTACCATTATAAGGGGTCAATGTTGGTATCTCGTTCATTGTATCTGGAGGGTGTTTAGCTGCGGGACTATTATGCATATGTTCATGTTTTTATGATTACCCATCAAAAGGCCTCTTATATGTACCAATTTTAAAGATTTGTAAAATTATTTGTTTATTAATTTTTTTTTACTTTTTAAATGTACGCTTTTTCAAAATATGTTATCAAATCACAGTGTGATATTGAAACAACTAGTAAACATTAATTCATAAATTATTCCAATAATCACAACCATTTACTTTGAGACATATCAACGGTACAAATTTCACCAAAATACAATTTCTGACATTTCATTATATTTGCTACTAATCTTTTCTGTAATTCATAATACATATAGCTAATAAAATTCATAAAAATATTTCCTTAAATACTTTTACGATTTACGTTGATTAAAATTTTATGATCAAAAGAGACGAAAACATTTTAGGAATTAATCTTTTAACGACGGTATTATAAAATCCAAAAATTGAATTGTATCCTCCATTTATTGATTTGTAGGATGTTATCTAAAAAATATTCTGTTTAAATAATTCAAAAAGTAGATCAATAATTTTCCAAACTGTATATATAATCTAAAAAAAATACTTAATATAATAATGATCTAGTCAATAATCTATTTTAATCTTAATATAAATCTAGTTCAAGCGTCCCCAAGTAGGGCAGCGTTTTAATTATTTATTCGGTTGCAACTTGCAACTCTGAAGTCACGATTGATTTATTACTGTCCTTGCAACATTGTTCCAACAAAACTCGCTTTTACGTATTTAGACCTCTTACAGATTGATGATCCATGAATTGCATTATAACTTTGTCATCAATGCCTTCTTGGCACTTTCTTGTCGTCAGTATTGATCGAAATAAATGGGTTGTAAAATGGCCATTAAAGTAGGCATCATTCATTATATATTTCACAATCTTTTCGATGTTATGAAGACCAACTGGCTGTTATGTAGACAATGTTCCTTCATTGGGATGATTAAAAGGTCTCAGATAAAATATTTTTACACCAGTTGGGCGGTGATTCAAATACTTTTCAAATAAAAATACAGGACTACGGGTTGGAAATTCTTCATTAGGTCCGGTATATGAAAAGTAAAAGCATGATTTTCGTCATTTATTTCCGCATGCTAATAACTTGTCCATCGTTGTCAATACAGTATTTAGTAAAAAAGAAAGAAAGTAAAGTACTAAAAGAAAATAATGTACTAATTTAAAATTTAAAACCAAATCAATAAAAGAAGGATATTCCATATTTGTACTTGTTTTTAAATATCGATCAAATATTCTTGTCGCTTCGCCATATACCACATACATTAAATATCTATATCTAATGTTATAGTGTAATGTCTATGATAGTAACTAAATATATTTGATGTGTTAGATTTTATCATAACATGCAATTAATTAATCAATGAATAATAGTTGTGAAAGGAAATTTCCTCTTGATCTCTGAAAATAGGTCCTTGGAGTTTGTTTAATTTCGAAAATATGATCGAAAATCAATTTTTCAAAACATTTTTTTGGAGTTTATTCAATTCAATTCAATTTAATATAATATTATATAAATTATAGTATAATATAATAATTTAGTATAACAATAAAATACATTTTATGTGAAATATTGATTTTATTCAAAATTATAGTCATTACATTTTTTAGTTAAAAATATATAGACAAGTTTACATTCAATTATAACTATTCTATGAAGAATACTTATCCAAAATAATTAACAAACAAAAATCTGCAACAAAATTGTATGTAAACTCAAACATGCAACAATAAAATTCTCTAAATTAAAGTAGTTAAGTCATAGCGGCTTTGTACGCTCCCCATGCGATTCCACCAATTACAGCTGAAGCACCCAGAATAAGCAACCAGGACACTTGATGTCTCCTCCGAATCATGTTCTGAAAGTCCTGCGTCGTATTCACACGTGGATAAGGTTCGTCAGGAATGGGAAGTCCCAGAAAACCACAAAGCGGTTCCCAGCCATCCTTAGCTTCAAATACAAGCAGTTGATCGGACGGCACAGTTGATTTAACCGATTCATTCCAGGCGGTAAAAGCTTCAGTAGCTGAGACAGGTTCGTTTTTGGGGTCAAAATTTTTACCAAAGTAAACATCAAGAATGATCTCCTTCATTTCTTGGAAGTTTCTCATCGGTGACATGAAGTTGATAACATTCAATGGGAATCCATTTGTTCCGTCTTCAGACATAACGGTTTCTTTTATACTTTTTACCCATGAATTTGGTTCTCGCACGGTCAGTATAACTTTGGCTTTAGGGAAAACTCTCAGTAGATCTTTATAGAAACAGGAACTTGGACCATCACACGAGGCTCGAAATCCCGACATCAACACTTTCCACTCGTCATTAGTGAGTCCATTTCTTCCGGCTTTAATCCATTTTGAAATCTCCGCGGGATTTTGAATAACTTCTATCATGTGATGACATTTCCCATTCAAAAGCCGTTCAAGAGCGATCTTGAGGCTCATAGTCCCAGTTCTCCCAACACCAGCTCCAATCACAACAAGTTCGTCTCCAAGTTCAGACATCTTACAAAACCCAAAATGTGTTTTGAAATTGTATGGCTTCAGACTTAAGTAGCTATGTATAAATTAAACGTTTTCTATAATTGTCAAAGTTAACTACCTAGATTTTCTAGCTAATTGTACAAAGTGCAAAGATCTAGTGGTTTGAGGTGTACGTGCACCTCCATTCAACATTCACAATTACTCTTTGAGTTACATATAGCTTATAAAGGGAACGATCAAATAAATAATACGATATCAGATCAGAAATGTTATCTTTATTAATATATATAAAATAATATAAAAAAATGTAATTAATGTATGGATCTTAATTAATTAATATTTGGATCTTTTTAAAATTAATGAATCAAAAAATTACATGTTATGATTTAGTTTTTAAATTGTTCTGATACTTTATTCACTTAACAGTTTTGAGTTCAGTAATATAATATTTATTTCACAAAATTTTAAATTAAGTTTAAAAATTATGAAGAATTCATTAATTATATTTCATTTTCGTAAGAGTCTGAAAATATGAATACATTTTATTTATAAACAACAGAAATATATTTTATATAACAAAATAATAAATAACAATTACTACATTAATACATTTTATTCAATCAAAACTATTGATTTTAATTGTTTTTAATTTAAATGCTACATTTTAAATAGAATATATTTTAGAAATTTCACAAAAATATAGTCTGAATACTTTATATTTAGTTTGATTCCCCATAGAGGTTTACTTTATAATTTACTTTATAAAACTATCTAACTGTATCAACTAGACATAAATTATTATATCTACTCCGAACTTATAAATAAAATATTATAAAATAAATATTATATATGTTTTAAGTAAATTAGCTTATAAATGTGAAATTATTATTTCATTCGTATTTACGGATAAGTAGATCTATCAAAAAATGATTTGTTGCACAAAATATTGATAATATTGATATATACGTGATCATGTAGAAGATCATGTAGAAGATCATGTAGAAGATCATGTAGAAGATCATGTAGAAGATCATGTAGAAGATCATGTAGAAAAGGATAATTTTAATGAATTTTCTTGAAATTCTGATAAAAATGTCAATATGAGCATTACATCTATTTTATTTAAGACAAATATATTCTAAAATAAATCAAAAAGTTACAACATTACTTGAATTCCTTATTGGTAATACCGCCGAGTGAAAAAAATAATACATATTCTAAATTAAAAAACACTAATAATTATTTTTCGGTCTTCTGATGTTTTGACAAATGGGTATAACTTACCCTGCCCATGTCTCCGTTATAAGCACTGCGGAGAATTCCCACAAAGGTGTCGTCAATTGAAAATTTTTTCTGCACATATGCCCTGTTGGCAAGGGTAACACTGACTTCTCCAGTGTCATGGGTAATGGTGTGTAGCAATTGTCCCAGCTGGCTGTGTAATTGGTCCTCTTTGACGCTCGCAGTGGTCAAGTGAAGTGCTTCCTTCAGTTCGGTCGCTGATTGGCCCTTGGCGCCGGCCAATAACATGGAAAAAGCTCCAAGAATGCTCACCGGTGAACAAAAGACATTTGCTAATAGCAAAAGAAGGAAACCAATTACAAATATTTCTTAAATTTATAGATTACGCATTTATAGCTTATGTCGGCCCTTAGGGTTGGTTCAGAAAGGTAAAATTGCTTTTACGTTGTAAAGCTTGAGTTATATGGTGTAAAGCTTGAGTTATATGGTGTAAAGCTTGAGTTCTGCAGTGTAAAACAGGCTTAACAGTGTAAAACTTGAGTTCTGCAGTGTAAAACATGCTTAATAGTGTAAAACTTTAGTTTTGCAGTGTAAAACAGGCTTAACAGTGTAAAACTTGAGTTCTGCAGTGTAAAACATGCTTAACAGTGTAAAACTTGAGCTCTGCAGTGTAAAACATGCTTAATAGTGTAAAACTTTAGTTTTGCAGTGTAAAACAGGCTTAACAGTGTAAAACTTGAGTTCTGCAGTGTAAAACAGGCTTAACAGTGTAAAACTTGAGTTCTGCAGTGTAAAACAGGCTTAACAGTGTAAAACTTGAGTTCTGCAGTGTAAAACATGCTTAACAGT
>JAUZNC010056729.1:33660-52285 GCA_034780395.1 Vannuccia rotundouncinata | reverse complement strand
CAGGCTGCTGTTGTTGTTCGTAAGCCAGTTTGTTCATAATAAACTTTACTGTCTTCTAAACTTGACCGTTTATTAAATAGTTTTTCAAACTATTATTTAACAATATTAATTGCGCCACGCGCCTGCAATTCAAATATTGTTTTTTAGGTAATTTTAACATAGTATTCAACACACAATTGGAATGACAATTAAATAGAAATACCAAAAATTATTAAATTGGATAAAAATGGATATAAATTAAATTTGAGATATGTCTCAACTCGTCTATATAAAATGTTTATATTAATAATACATATATTAGGATCACTACTACTTCTCTATAATCAGTAATCCATTAAAGTTAACGGCAAAATTGCTCTCAAACAAAAATATTGACAAACGAGAAAATCGAGAAAACGTTCACATAATATAAAGTCGAAAACATACACACTACAGGAATAACGTTTAAATTCTTAGCCGATGTGTTAGGCAGATAGCTTTTAATTGATTGAACAATTTGAAATTATTTGCCTAACACGCCACATCATCTAATTTACATTTAATTTAGATTGCAGATCTAGTGTAGTTATTCGTTTAATGTCTATGGTTGAAACCAAACAACAACAATAATTTATCGAATATACTTTCAATTTTTATATAAAACTAAAAGTAACTCAATGCAAAAATAATATATTTATATAATATGGAATGAAAATCGCATCATACAAATGTATTGAAATAGCAATATGCAGACAAATAAACTTCGAAAGTTAATCTATCTTGAAGACATCACAGGAGATTGCGAATAATAATTAGCGATAAATATTCCAAGCGTAGAATTGTAGAAAATTATGGCGAACACAAGGCTATGGATGATAGAAAGTAGGTGAAGACGTAAAAGGCAGCAAGAAAAGGATGTCATAATGCCATGTGATTTACCAGTGTATCAATTTGAGTAAAGTATAGTCAACTAGCAAAGAATGCAAATGACAATGATTGAGAAATTGCAGGGAATTGATTGCTCACCGAAAAACAAAATTTCGCTATTGACTAAGGATTAGATAGAACAAGGTATACATTTAGTTTGTGTACATTTTTTTCAACAAAGATGAGAAGTATGTCAGAAGACAAGACGATGATAGATTTCCATTAGACTGCTGAAGAAAGCTTAAAATGATTTACGTAGAACAATCCGTTGGAATAATTTTGTAAAATCCGAAAAAGAAAATTGTGATATTTATGAATTTAATTTATATAACGATAAACATATATTTAAGAAATGTGTTTTTCAAAATATATCAATATGGTAGAAGTAATGCAAGTTTCCAAAATACTTTTTTGATAATGCTGAAATTTCTCACCAGACTCGATCCATAGGGCATGAGATATTTTACGAACAAGAAAAAACATGACAATGTTGTTTATATGAAATGTTTGAACAGATATAAAGAAATAGGAATGTTTATTAATACCGTAAGATAGGGAATCCAGTCCGTCTTTTCGGAAACAGTCACAAAACTGACAACATCATTAAATTGGGGGTGGTAGTTACCAAGTAGGTAACTAAGCATGTCAAACCTAGTCACTATAGATAATAATAATGTAAAATTGAAAGTTAGCCGGCATAACAATAATATATAATTATAAAAAAAATTGTAATAATATAACTGGAACAGAAGAAGTAGCTTAGACTCAATGGTTATGTACAATTGGATTGCAAAAAAGCACTGATAGAAAATAAGTGTATTGGTTGTATATAGGCCGGTCATAAATCAAATGTGTATTATATATCGGGTCACAGCTCGTATCATGCAATTTGGCAGCAACTTAATGCCGAAAAAGTCACGCGAAAGCAAGGATAGAAAATCGGGCGGGAATTTCGAAGCGGATAAGCAGAATGGGATGTACATAATGTAGGATCTGCAGGTCAATTTGAAGATCTTTTACTGAAGGCACAATGGCAACACTACAATGATATTGCGGTTTGGAACACACTAAGACAGAGGTACAGTCACTCGAACAAAGGATGTTGGGAAAATGCCGACTTGACCTGAAGATTGAAGCTCCCCGCGATACCAATCGTCATCCACCTTCTCCAAGAGGAACACAGTACATCCGGCCTGAAGAGATAGCCCGAGTAAAGAATAATTATTACAGTGGATAAAAAATCGATTAATCCATCAATAATTCACCTCTAGTTTGAGATCACCCGAAGTCTCTGCAGGAAAGTCATAAATAGCTCTGCCCTGAGGACGATGACGTGATATATTTTCCACCTCTGACGGAGTGGCACGACGTATAAAGCTCGCAGGAAATTGACCTTTACGTCTGTTCTCGGTTTCTCCCGTCAACCAGTCAGCGTTCAGGGATCCAGTGACGTGTATTTTGTCACCAGTCTGAAAAATCATGTTGAACACGAATTATATCTCCTGATCTTTTAATAATTATGATTATGCCTTTCTAAATAAAATAGACGTAATCGAATTTATATTTCAATAATTGATTACTCTTTTAAAGTGGTGTATTTTATACTTAATATTTGCATTGCATCTTGTACAAGTGGCCCCTTATTAGTATTACTAAATACAAACATGAGATTTAAAATAATGAATATTCCAGAAAACATGCGATGATAGGATAAAATATCTTAGAGCCCCTCAGACCAATTTTTAATCCTGAATTTAAACGATTAACAAAAACTACCTCTGGAGCAGCTTCAAAAAAATTCTAAAAAAGCACATGCCTGTAAATATAGGTTGAACAATTTTAAATCAAACCTTAAAACTCAAATCTTCCTTCTCAGAACTGGGAAAATCAAAAGACGCAAAAGCCCAGTAGCGCTTCTCAGAGGAGACTGTCTTATTTCCGTTGACCAATCCTGAACTCCTCCTGTGGCTGTTGGAGGTTCTATTTGAGGTCCTAGCTGTTGTCTCCGGCTCCTTACGACTGTTTATAAGCGTCGCTAGGCCACCACTGATGCCCGAGCTATGATTGGCTACCGGCGGTGGACCAATCAGCTCGACAAACGTCACCGGGAACATTCCTTCCCTCCTGTGTAGCATGGAGTCGTGCCGACCGCGTAGCCAGTTGGAGTCAACAGTCTCGGTGACAACTAGGATGTCCCCGGTGGAGAATTGGAGGTCGTCCGCGGCCCCGCTGTTGTAATCGTAGAGAGCGCGGGCTTTCTGTAACTCACCTCCTGCTCCACCAGGTGAGGCAGGTGGCGGTGGGGGTAGTGGACGATCGCGCAAGGAGACGGGTGTTGTGGAGGTGTTGTCAAGGAAAGGGCTTGTGACATGCTTTGGAGGAGATTTAATACTCTCAGTTAGGTAGGGTTTTATGGGTGGAGGGCTGTCTGGCAGCTGAAAGGGTAAATATAATCGATAATTATGATGATGAAACTTTGAATTAATTGATTGAGGATTATTGAAAATGATTTGTTCACGTAATTTATTAGTTGTTATCCTCGAAGCTTATTTTAGTGAATTTTTGAAATATTTGCCTTTGAATAAAATAGTTCTTCTTGAGACATTTTATAAATCAATGTCAAAAATTAAAACGAAACAAAAATAAAATCCTCTTCCATAATAAATCAATGATCAAAGGGATACATGGTAAATAAAACCACACAAAACGTAAAAAAATACGATTACAAAAACAATAAATAAATAAACTAATCTAATCTAAAAAGATATAACTAAAATTTATCAAAAAAAGTAGAACACCAAAGTGTACAAGATACAACTTTTTTTAAATATTGAAATATAGGACCGTGTATGAAGAGTGTGAAAATGAATAATATATTAGCCGACTTTACATATTTTTAAATTAAGAAATTTTATTCCTTCAATAATTATTCAAATTTATATGTTTTTTCAAAATATAACCGCAACATGAACTAATAATAATAATAAAAATATTCAATTATTAAAAAAAAACATTTCATATCTTAACAAGGATTTCAATGTTCTTAAAATTATTCATTTTCATACACAACTATATTGCACCGTCAAATCAATAAAATTAGTGTACGTGTAGAATCATTCTAATCACTGTAGAGTAGGTATAGATATATATTATTAAACTGAGAACTCACGGATACATGCACGGGGTATAGAAGAGGCTTCTTTTAATGTACAACAGATATTAAATACAACATTATTAGTAAACTATTAATAAATTATAGTCTAGATATCATTATGTTTTGTTGGCGTATAGAGACTTTTACTTTGTGTGTTATTAATTTATAAGAAATGTACAACTTATGACGAGAATTTAGTAATACGATTACTAGTTATAAAAATCTGTAATAAAATTTCAGTATTAGCTTCAGAAATCAAGTTAAAAGGTCAATAAATTAAATACTCTCTATTTAACTACTAAAATTATACAATACAATTAATACATGTATATTGTATAATAAAACGAAAAATCTAAAATCATTAAATTAACCGATAATGAAAACTAAAATATAAAAGAAATTAAATTTAATTTAAAAGAAAAATACTAAATTATTATTGGTTAGGGTTATTTTTAGGGTTATGGTTGCAAAACCTGACCTTTAGGTGTAAAAGACAGTCGTTTTTCCAAAGGTCGATTGTTAGGGTTAGGGCTGTATTGTAGTTTTTATTAACGGTCACAGTGCAATACACAATACAATTTTGTATTAATTGAATTGTATAAATTTATTATATGCCTCTGACACACTCCGTTATATTACATATTTAACTATAGGTATTATATTCCTGGTAAAACAAGCTTTCGAAAGTCTTAGAAACGAAATGAATCGAAGAAAACTTAAGGTTCCCTATATTACCGTCAAATGGGGTAACTCGGACTCTCCCTAACCACCGGTTATAAAAGTTAATATTATGTAATATATTATATAATATATAATAATATTAAACCGTTCAAGGCCCTGTGGAAAGAGATTCTTCGAAACTACTGAAAAAAGTTCGAACCAAAGATACCATTCCGAAAGAACAATTTCCTGTTTTGCTAATGTAGTTGTGGTCAAAATTGAAAAAGAATGTAAGTGCAAATCTTCAATCAGGTTTCCGTGCATCTGGACTCTTTCCGAGAAATGTAACAGAGCCATTGAAGTACCTTTCAACTACTGCAAGGACTGCTAATGAAATTGGACGGACGATGGACAGTGTGCTCATTGATATGGTCATGCGAAATAGAGGACAGAGAGACGAGAATAAGAAAAAGGGTGGTCGAGTTCCAAAAGTCACAGCAGTCACAGTTGAAGCCCTTTCCGCTGCTTCGGCCCCCAGTACTAGCAACGGAGCACGTGCAGAAGATACTGAAGATGAAATTACTCTTGATGATTCCAATTCCGGAGATGACTGCCATTTCTGTGGAACAACCTATGCAAGCTACAAAGGAACTGTCTGGAACATGTCTGTCACATGTGCCAATTGGGTGTGTGGCACCTGCAACAATGGCAGTGATGACCCCTATTATGAATGCCCGACATGCAACTAACATTTGTAACATTTTTTGTTTCATAATGAGTTCTAATTATATTATTGTGATGATTAAAATTCTGTTTATTTAAGGGGTCCGAGTTGCCCCATTTTTGTAAAAATATACAAGGGATGCCTACTTACTTGCAGCGCCTAAACTTTAAAATGAATTTTGGTTGTTTTTTTCTATCATGTGTACATCTTATAGGGTGCGGCTTATGGGGAATATAACTATTATACCATCTATTTTTCGACATGAAATATTGAAAAAACTTCAAAAAAGGGTCCGAGTTACCCCCATTTGACGGTATGTAAATAATTGAAATAACTCATAACTCAGGTTTGTTTCTTCATATATTATAATTGTACTCAAAAGGATTTTTACCTCAGGTAGTTGTCGGTATCCACGGCGTCGCTAATGAAGCAGCAAGGATGATAAAATTCAAAGGAATCACTGTTTAGTTGCAGTGTAAAATAAATTACAATATGGAGAATATTGAATATAAATGGATACTAAATACCTTGAATTATACAAAACTAAAAATCTGTCATAAAATCAAGAAGGATTTGATTGAGCCAAACTAAACGTAGAGATGCAATTGTCAATCAGTCATCAAGCTTCTCAATTTGTGTGTGTGTATTATAAATAATTTTTCAATGCATTTATAAAAATTGTATCCCCAAAATAAGTAGATAATAAATTGATACGAGTGCATATTATTATTATTATCCACCTGTATCCTTTAAATATAGAATAATTACAAGAACAGCAAACAAGGAAACATCGAAAAATTAGTTTGATCGTCGTAAAATTGCAGCTCTGTTCTTTGGACATTATTCATTAATTATTGTACAAATATTTACTTATGAAATACATGGAAAATCAAATAATTGTGATACAAATAAAAGAGAGATATTTTCTATTTTAAACTTTGTAATAGAGTCCAATAAACAATCTACTCAACAAATTATCAGATTCAAATTTGACAATAATTATGTCAGCTAGATATAAATGTAGTCATGTTAAGCAATGCATTGTGTACATCAATAAAATAACAGAAATTATAAATAAAGTTTAAGTTATTGAAAATAAAAATGGAATATCTTGTAAAGTTTTTCCATTCTATGAGCAAAGGTCATTGGACTGGATATACTGAAATAATTATATACTAATTTAGACAACTTACAGGCTTGTGCTCAGTATGCTTGGAGAAATTAGAGGCTCTTTGGGCTACACTGATCCCTCCTCCAGAAGCTACCGGCACTCTGGGAGCCACCTCTGGCTTATGCGTGGCTGCCGAGGGAGGAGTGTGGGTGGAGAGGAGCGGTACCCGAATATTGACATAGCTGACGGGGAATATGCCCTCCTTCCAAGTGCGACTGTTGTACCCGGAGGACCACTCGGTGTCGATGGTTTTCAGGAGGCGGATTCGATCCCCCGACTAACAAAGATAAAGAGGGCAAGAGGCTTGGCTGAAGGTTTAGGAGTACATAAAATAATAATTCCATCATTTATTCACGCAATGTAACAATTAAATTAACAGTCTGTACTGTTGCTAAACAACTTCAACTGTCCAAAAATGACTTTCTTATATCAACAAAGGGTTCTGATCAGCCAGGGTCTGATTTATATTTGGATAAACAATGTTTCGTTACACTTCCGTATAACGTGGGTCACCAATCGACAACGGTGTTAATCATAAACAAAGTGGACGCGTGCATAGTCAAATCCAAACAAAGGAACAGTCTACAATTAAAATAATCAACAACTAATGATAAGGGGTGTTTCAACATCACTAAATTACCTGAAAACAGAGATCTCCAGCCGTGGTACTCTCATAGTCGTACAGTGCAATCGCGTGTGGCTCAGTCAATCCAGCTCCAGCGGAATTCTTCCTTGGTACGGGAGTCGACACAACCGTATTGCTTTCTGAGTTGGCGGCATGACCGCCGACGGACCAATCAATATGATCCACGTGGCGTTGTTTAGCTGGCTCCGGGTGTCCAATAGAGAAAGCCGAAGAGGAATTGGGCATTCGTTTACTGAAAACGGCCTCCAACTCGTTTGTGATGTTTACCGCTTCGGATCTAACGGATGCAAGATTATAAAAGAATTGAATACTAAATATAAAATTGTATATATTATTCTATAGATTAATGGGTCCTATTAGAAAAGATGATTACATTTCATAACTACCTGTGAGCAGTAGATGCCGATGGTTCTGATTGGTCAAAAAGGGGGTCAAATGATAGCAGATCAATATCATTAGTAGATTTATGCCAAGCACTGAAAAAACAAAATGACTATATTATAATATTATATTATATATATAATAATATAGCTAGTGAAATAGGAGTTCCTAAACTAAGCAGAATACTTAAAAGCGTATACTATGGGAATCAGTAAATATTTTGCATGAACATAACATAATACAGCTTTATTACGAATTAATAGTTTACATAAATTTGACGAAAATGTAATTTTCCCCTCCTGTGGATGCTACATTTTGTAATAAACATAAATAAATAATACAAGGTAACCATGGTCTTTGTTCGAATTAGTAGGTGATAACACTAGGTAGTACCTCTCTGAAACGTATACATTGTGTGAAATATCTTTCTGACTAAATATACAAAATGCAATACTAACATTATGATTGAAATCTAGGAATTGTTAAATGTCTCCTATAATCGGTGCAGCTATTCTATAACAGAGTGCAAAATATTGTCATTTATATTTCCATTACACAAATGGCAGGAGTCTATGGACCAACATACACAGATAGAGCATGAGTCCATTTATGTTTAGTTGGTACAAAATGGTTTTGTATCTATTTGATTTATAAAGTAATTATATGATTAAGCCAGAATGCATACAAAGAGGTAAAACAAAACACGTTACAATTCCATGTGCTTTAGCAACAACCCACATTTCTGTATATGACCATATTTCATTACAAAAATCGACGTTAGAACTTACACCAGCAGGAAAAATGTACAAATGATTTTTTTCTTATTAATTCGGTTATTTTAATATATCCAACATCTGACAAATACATCATGAGATAAATAGGATATAAACGAAAAATGAGCTTATACATTTCTTCACAATCTCAAGAAACTCTTTAGAATAGAATTTCCTAATAACTAAGTTACTGTTAAGTTATCAATTTCCTAATAACTAAGTTACTGTTAAGTTATCAATTTCCTAATAACTAAGTTACAGTTAAGTTATCAAGTTATCACTGAGTCATTTGTTCGTCTGATACTCATGACATGACATAGAAGAACTGCGTATATTATGCTAATTATGTCCTGTAATAAATTGTTGAATGTTTGGATACAGCTTACTTGAAAATGAGTGAAGTCATTGACATCCTTTGCTAACCACATTACCTTCATAAATAATTTAATGGAATTAAATATAACTAGATAAACATATTACAACACGTACAAATTTACGTGACACAAAAAAGCTTTATCATTATACTTTTGAACCGTATACTTTCTTGCAACTATATCTAACAAAAAGTGCAAGCCTGTAGTACACTCTGCTGGTAGATTTAGCACAAGGTAGCCAAGGTAGATTATAGAAATGATTAACTGAAGGCAACCATTCAAAGAAAACTCTTGATTCGTAAATGATTGGGCTTTTCGTTCCATTCCCTTTTGACTGAACACTTAATAATATATCTTCTGTACTTAAATAACACAATCCCAACACATTGTAAGGTATTAAAATTAGTTATATATCTAAATTTTACAACAGTGGTTCTCTGCTAAATTTACGGCATAAAGTCGGTAAAATTGTGAAACCTTTTGAGTTACATTATTTATATCAATTAAGTTGTGATGACGTCAAAACCGGGCCTAAACGATTTATAATGTTACAAAATATCTTTAAACATACTTTAATTAATCTATATTTAGATTAAAAGGTGCAAAAAATTAATGAATTTATACCTACAGGACAAAATACGGCTCGTGTTGAACATAACAATTAAAGCAAAAACTAATACATAAACGTAACGAAATGTGATAAGAAGAAGGTCGATAATTAAGAGCGGTACTTACACATTACCATGATGTAGTTGCCGTGGACCCCCTGGTTTACAAGAAGGTCGCGGTGGTGCTCCTGGCTTCTTAGGTTTTGGGGGTGGCGGTGGATTACCCCCTCCCCTAATCACCGATTTCATCATATTACTGGGAACCCCTGGAGCGGCTCGAGTCTTCTTAGATTCAAGAAGGAATCCAGGATTGTACATGGCCCCACCGCCGAAATTGTGACCACCATTTCTAGTTTGGTGACCCAGCGAATGATCTCCCCCGCCCTCAAACAGTTGTCGATTACGGTTCACCATGGAATGGGAGACACCCTAAAGCACACAAATAGTTCATTTATCTTAATAAGTTTACTGCTTCACTCAATAAATTAAAAAATATGTTAAACAGAATATCGATTATAACAATATGGATTAACGTTTAAATCAATATAAACAAAAAAAATTGTTTCAATAAAACAACAATTATTTGGATAACTTTGATTCTGAAAAATAGACAAATTACATTTTTTATAAATAAGAATTTGTGAATAGTTTAGTAGTTTAGTAGTTAAATACTATTATAGTGGTTTTCAAACAGAAAAATGTTGGTAATTAGAACTCTCATATTGGACCAGTTTTACCACTATAAATTTACCTCACAAGGCTGTTGCAAGGTTAATTCAATGGAAACAGTAACTAGTTAGAACTGTACAAAACCAAACTGGTAAATAAGATTAGTAAACCATATATAGTTGCAAAACATCGACACAATGACTGAATGAAATAGTAACCGTTTTATGTCCTTTAATATAGAAGTATTAATTGATAATCTTGTAAAGCTAATGAGTAGTTAGTATATTTAATGACTGTATGAATTCAAATATTACAAAACTTTGAAGACTTGCATTCTTTCTGAAGAAATAAATTAATGTCTTTACATTAAAAAAATAAAATTATTTAGATATAGTTTATAAATCTTAATTGTATCAGTTTTTTTATTATACATACCTTTATATTTAGAAGAAAGTGTAAAAGTATTACTTATAACAAAAATTATAATCACAACATTCTTTGCTTATTTCTTTTGAGTATATTTTGTAAAAGTTTAAGTACTACGTGAAGGGAATTCCACTAGATTACAATGGTGTTTTGGTGCCGATAATAAACATTATGTACACACATTAACTTAAGATCGATTTCCTACAACACCACAAAGAAGATTGTAGTTGTGTCAGTTTCCTAATCAGGTAAAACAACAGACATTGACTGTCGATAATATCATTTGGAACAAAGCCAATAGACAATGAATTCCTTGATCTATACCTCATTGGAAGCGGAACTATATACAAGAATTTACAGTAACGTGTAAGAGTGCTATGGTTCGCAAGACTGTCGTACACCATAATATGAAAAGAAGGTTTCAGAATATTTCAAGAGATATTGTGACACCCTACAGATCAGAAGTGTTGCACTTAGTAAGTAAATACACACATACAAATGTTTGTAATACTAATAGATATACGCACACATCAAACTACATACTTTGAATTTCTGTCCTTATAGTTTATAGGGTCACTACTCAATAATTCAATGTCAATTGGTCATCTTTTATGGATCTTTTAAATAATATAGACCTAACGATTAAAACATATAAATATCATACATAATTAATATGTTTTCTAGACTAAATATGTCGATCGGCATAAAGCTAGAACTAATTATGTCCACTTTGTGAGTAGATCTATTTTCACCTCGACAAAGCTACTTGTCAGTTTGTCATTTTATATGCACTCTAAAGGAAAATGATGACAGTATATATATTCGTACTATAAAGTAATTTTACAAATATATTCAAGGTATTACTGAGTTTTCCAAGTCGACTATGTTTTCTGAACTCTTTGATGTTCGAATGATTGTCGGCTTTTTCCGAGTGATGCTGGGTGGGGGTGGCAATTTGAAAGGAGAATCGTTGTTATTACCACTTCCTATTAAAGCTGATCGTTCAGCCCTCCCATTTGGTCTAGACACTAAAATGTTATAAACAATAACAATGAGAAAATATAATCATAATTGATTTTTACAAAAATAAACAAAGTGTTTCAAGGAATGTGATTAACATTTTACCATTAAATTTATTGAAAGAAATATTTATTAGCACTAGGTATAAAAATTATACAATATGCTAAGTTGTTTGATAAGTTCACTTCTGTTAACATATTTAAGTAATTAAGGTGGTTAGAATTATTAAAATAGTACGGCAATTAGTACGGTTTATAAACAAGTATAGTAAAAGTTAATTAATTTTATATTACATTTGATTCAATTGTTGAATTAAGTAGTTCAATTTATATTTCTGTACGTTTAATGATAGTATATATTTTGAAAATATTAAAATTACTTTACAGACTATCTTAAATTATTAAAGAAAATATGTTCACCTCCAAATAAGTTTTCAGCCATGGGTTTAGTACCGACAACGGCGTGTTCAAATTGCCTAGAAATGAGATTTAATATTATAATTATACTGTTTATACATTACAGGTAAATATGATTTGGCTATTTAAAAATTATTAATTAAAACTCACTTTAAAAATTGTGGATCTGAAAATGAACAAAAATAAAAAATTAATATAAATAAAATAAATTAGAACAGACTAATATATTTTACAATGTGTCATGACCCAATAATTTTTTTAAAGTAAAATGGCTCTACGTAAGATATAGGCAGCATTTATACATTATGAGTAAAGTTAGTCAAGCTAAATGAAATTGTGAAAACTTGTTGTATTTGGGTTAAGATTATTTGAGCACAATTAGGCTTACCTAACTTCCGAGTCATTTTTGATAATATTTTAACTGTAATCTAAATAAATATTTATCTTATAAACAATGCATGCAATTAAATCAACAATGACTAATATTTTAAGAGAAATATATATATATAGAGGGTTTCCACATTTTGATCAACCAAATTTATGATCTTTTATTTAATAGTCTATAAAATGATACCATTAGCTGAAAGCATATAATTAATCATATTCGTATTGACATGAAAAGAAATATAGAAAGACGAAATGTTCCAATGTTTTTGTGTTGTTATATTTGCATTTTTTTATTTGCATATTTGCACTTTAAATTAATGGATGTTCAATGGTTATCATGCTCTAATTGCAAAAGCATGCAATTCTATGAAAATGTCATTAAGATTAAAAAAGTAAAAGCTATATTTTCTGTAAAAAATTTTATTATTTTTTTTAATTATTTTTCATTTTTTAACACAAATCTGCAAAAATGACAGAAAAATTAATTATTTTAAGAATTTTTAAAACTAACTAAAACTGAAAATAAAGTTAAAAATTCAAATGTTCTTGAATATACGTTATTGTACATATTAGCTATTTAAAAATATCTTAAGCCCTGTGTGCATTTCACAAACTACAATATATGATAATGAATCTATTATTCAACAAACATTTTGCATACTAGTATAATTATCAAATTTACAACAAAATTAGCAAATATACATTTTTACACTAATATATTAATAGTATAATTGCTCTAAATCAAAAATTTAGTATATTAAATTTAGATTATGTTGTGAATAAAGGAAATCAATAGTATAAACTAAAAGGATCCCTACATACATGTAGAATAAGGCACTTCAGTTAAAAATTACTATTCATTGCTTTTAATAACAGCACAATACAATAGAAAACCTTTTTAAAATAAATTTAGGGTTTATTCAATGTATGTAATTATTAGAATCTTCAAAAAATCCTTCAAACTGTTATCATAAATAGAGTTTTCAGGTAATTTATTATTTATATGAACAAATTAGATTTACTCTTATAAAAATATCTACTATTGACAATAGTGGTTTGTGGAAAGCAAAATTGTAGCAGTAATAGAAAAAAGTAAATAGTAAAAGTAGAATCAGTTAAGGATATAAATTTTGAGAAAATTTTCACATATTTAAAATATCATTTCATTACAAATAAGCTGCTCTATATATGCATGAATTGACTATACTTAATTTTTTAGAATATTTTTTCTAAATGTATATTTTGAGTCATAAGTAATTTAAATTAAAAAATTTACTGCCATACAATATAGCATAACACACTCTGCCATTAGAGGGTCAACAGGCCCTTTGCATATAAGTTGAGAAACGTTATTGTCATTATTTTTCTATTATTCTACTTTTAGTATTCTGTATTGTGTAGGTAACATTTTGTATGACATATGAAAAACTTGTAAATATTGTAGACAATGTAAATAAAGCCACGGATGGAACACAATGGAGTATGGATAGACCAGCCACAAAGTGGTGAATGATTCTTAATGAAAAAAATGGTTTGAGTAATTTGACAGCCCACCAAATACAGAAGGCAGATATCTTTCACAAACAGTATCCTGATCATCATAAAAATGACATCAATTATACTGTGGAGTGTATTTATTCCAATATAGGAATTGCTAAAAGATTGGAGTGGAATGAAATAGCAAATTAACTCTTAATGCATTGTGGCGTGAAGATCACTGCATGACTTATGTAAGGCAATATTATCTATTCAAAAGTTTGAATTAGTTCAATCATGCTTTGATGACATCACTACCAGATCGGCTCATGGAGGTAATTTGGCTTGTTTTGTGCTGTCAGAGACAACTACAACATTTTTACTGCTAACTGCTCAGCACCCTGCACATTACCATAGTGGTGTACACATCTTCATCAGATTTCTGGAAAACTCTTCCCCACCACCAAATTCTGGAATTTTGTGTGGACTGATTTGGAATTTTCACATGTTGATTGGTGCTACCAATGAGACTACAGCATTCTGGATTCCATACATTCAGACAAGTATAAATGAATCCTAGGATGGTGTATGCCAACAATATCTCATTGTCAGTGAACATCCCTATCATGTTCCTTCCAATTTCAAAGCAGTTATCTGCTGCTTTTCAGAACTCACCTGGATGCCTGCATTGATAAAGATACAGGTCAGTGTATTTATGGAGAGCACCTTTCACAGAATATAAGGTAGATTTGGAGACTGAAATTTTCTATTTGTATGAATTGACACTGATATCAATTTTTTACCAGTATTCTGATTTTATGAAATTTTTGGTGACAAAACATGAGTTTTTTTAGTGATTTTTCATTTAGAAATTTCACTCTCTAAACTGTGACAAAAAAAAATATCTACCAAAAAATTTTCCAGAATTTTTGTTATAAATTTGGCACAATATGCTTTTAAATCCTGTTATTGTATTTTTTTAGTATCTATTACATAATATGTAATAACAGCCTGAATCATAACCACTGAATGTGGTAAGACACATATTTAAATATGGCTGAATCTGGAATGGTATTGGGTGAATCTGGAAAATACTTTTGTCTTATTTATTTTGAAAATAAACAATACAAGCTAGATTCCAAAAGAAAAGTTCCATAGTTTAAAAATAGAAGGTAAAATAATATAATACAGAGATGGAAAGAAAAAATTAATACAACAATAGGGAGTAAGTAAGAAAGTCTAAAACCAATGCTTAGCCAGCACCCTGAGCCAATCAGGGAGGTAGAGCATAGAAACAGTGAGAATTTAGATGTAGCATTATTTGTTCACTGGAAATTTCTGAGAGACTGAATATAGCAAGGGAGAAAGCAGAAGCCCAAAACAGAAGCAGACAGCACTGTGTCAATCAGGGCACTAGTTATGGCTTGAAAAAGTGAGCAAGTAAATATCAAACAATCTAGATGCATGCTTCATGATTCATCACACATGCAGTCTTCTTCATAGGCAGCATAATTGTAAAGATAAGCAGATATATTCTAAATGTTCTTCCCATAATAATGGTTCATTATTCTATAAGAGAAAAATGGCTCTAAAATACTCTACCATAGATTTAAAAACAGGGATAGATTAAGTTCAAAATCCCAAAATCAACTCTGTGAGATCAGGTGAAAGGTATCTGACTTAGAGAAAAAGGGAGTCAAATGGTACAGAGCAAACCAGAAGTGGAGATGATAGCTGTCCATTATGTCTCAAACACTATTGAGGTTAAAACTACCCTTTACTGTTTCCCTGATATTTCCAATAAGGAGAAGATGATCAGTCATCCTGACACCTATGTCCTCCCAGATCCAGTAACAACAGAGTGAGGAAGATGATTTGGTTTCTGCTGGGATTCAAATACCCTCATATTGTTTAACATTCTTTTTTCTACACTTCATTTTTATGTTCAAATTTTGTTACTGACTTGTTTTACATTTTCCTAACGAGATGAAATCAGAAATAAAAATATGAAAAATTAAAGATTAACCCCTCCTTACCTTATATAGACAAAAGAGGACAGAGATCATGTTATTATTAGCCTGCATTCCATGTTGTTTATATGCCTTTTTTGAAGTTTTCTTATTATTATTAAATCATTTTCTATAGTTATACCAGTTATAGATTTTACAATAAAAAAATGGATTGCATGAGGCTGGTGTTATTAGCTATCCAGTTTGATTGTGTTGCAGACTTTTTTCTATGAAAATTATTGCCAAGCTGATCTTAATGATGTAAACCTCAAATTTAAATAAATCTTATGTGTGTGATTGCCATAAATGATTGAAAAATACATACAGAACCTAAAAATATAAATAAATAAAAATAATTATATTGAAATAAATGTTAGTATACTATATAAAGTATACATAAAATTTTTTTTGGTAACAGGACAACTCAGCCCAGGACAACTCGGCCCAAGACAACTTGGTCCAGGACTATTATATAACAATATTATTGTTAATTATTATTAATAAAAAAATTATTAAATTTATCCTAAAATAAAAACCCTTTGTGAGATAAAATTTACCGCTATTTAAAAAAAAATACTAATACATTGGTTAATAGCAGTTAATTTTATAAAAGTAGGTGTTTTCAGTTTAGATTAATTATGTATTAATCTATTTTGATCTGATTATGTGTATCCCTTTTACTGTTTCCATTCATTATCTGTGCATTAACTACATTATTTAATCTAATTAACTGTCAAAATTATAATTATAGTTGTCCCTTGGCTTTATAGGCTGAGTTGTCCTGGGCCAAGTTGTCTTGGGCCGAGTTGTCTGTAAATCATTTTTTTAACACTCAGATTTTTAAAAAATCAAGATATTTGCTGTAAAATCAAGACAGTAATCACATAAAAAAATTGGGACAGTTGGCAGGTCTGTAATTAGTCCAAAAAGTAATTGGTGATCATTAAGAATTCAGCTATAAATTAAATCATTTATATTATTAATATTTTTTAATGAAAAAAAGGACTAAAACTCTGGTTATTTTATATTTAGTTTTAAACTAACCACAAGTTCCTAAATCCAACTATTACAAAGGAAACAGGACATTTACTAACCCATTTAAGGGATCAGCATCTTATTCTATGAACTGTGATTTCTGAAATTGAACACATCACAGATCCACTTGAAAATAAAATTCTACCAATAGATACAATGATAACCTGTATTAGTTGTATAAATTTTGATGAAATTGAAATTGCAAAAAATATGTTTTGTTTTTCTGCACACTTATCATAAGCATAATTCCAAAAATAATTTTATTTATTGTTGGATTCTAAAATATCACTAAATATTCTAGTGTGAGTAAAACATGGAATCCAAACTTATATGAAGCCATGAAGGATATGTTTACAAAATCTTAACAAAAAGTATGTATTTTAGTATTTTTATTATTAAAATTATTTTTATCATAGAGCCCACATTATATATATCTATAGTTTATAATTTTGATGTAATATACTAAAATACATATTTATATATATAAAATATATATATATATTAAAATATATTTTTTATAATATTTTGATATATGTTTTGCTAACATAACTTCATAAGCATACTACATGCATATACATAAAGATAATGTGTAATCTATTTGTAATATAAATGTATTTCTAGTTGAATATAATTTGAGTTACATACTTCAAACCTACTAAATGTAAATGGATTATAGTTATAGAAATAAGATTTCATAAAAAAATACACTAAAAATTTAAAAAAATTAATTATGCGACTTTAATTAACTAAAAAATTTCATCAATGCATAGTTTACCTTTTATAGTTTGAAACTATTTTGATGAATATATCTCTTTGTCCTTAAAATTGAAATTGTTATTGCATATTTAAAAAAAAAATTATTGTAATTACATATTCGAAAGTTTTAAAATGTAATAAATAAATATTAGATTAAACAAGAATTATTTCAATAGTATAACTCCGGGTGTACTTAAAGAAAAAAATGATAGGAAAACTTTGTTTTAATTAGATGTCAGATTCATATAAATGTAACGCAAAATAAATAAAAGCGCAATAAAAAGGGACTAATTAAAGTGTTCATACTAATGTCAGACAAAAAAATACATCGTACATCAAAGTGTTCAAACTGGTGACCATCAAGCTTTCAGTAATTACAATCTTCATAACAACGGATAACTGAATTGCGAACTTTATGGCAAATTTTCTGTTTCAATTTTTGCCATAAATTCATAATAATCTTTTAAGGAGAAAAGTCGTATGTACGGCATTTTAAATCGGGTGACCATGCTGGCCATAATTATCTATATATATATTTTAGAGCCTGCATTCGACCAATCCAGCGGTCTTAAGAAAATACAGTCATATCTAGCTATCGTCGAACTTTTATTGGCTTTAATAGACTCGTACTTTGTCTTGCTGAAACATCAGTTCACTGACCTCAGATCGACAAGATAACGCATTGGCCAGACTACTTCAATTTACAGGAGCTGTGCCATTAAAAGAAGCATATATATTAACTTGTCAAATTTGTAGTCTATGGAGTTTGATATTCTCCCCAAACTATATGAAGGCTGGAAAATTCATCTCGCGTACCACAATAAACGGCCCAATAAACGCAATTGTGACGATGGACAGTTCTATATAGAACCAATTATCGAGAATGTTTGAATCAATATGTTAAAACCCATGTTGACGATCTAGATCGTTTTCATTAAGAATGTATAGCTGTCGTGGACGAAACGGTTTTGAACCAATCTCTGTCTCATGATGCGTCCAAGTAAATATGACGGACGAAAGACGTCGTCTGATAG
>JAUZNC010056729.1:12266-33560 GCA_034780395.1 Vannuccia rotundouncinata | reverse complement strand
TTATATATTTGTAAAATAATGAAATTTTGATTAAAACTGTTCTCTAAAATAGCTGAATGTTTACAATAAAGTTCTGAAGTTTCTTAAAAATAATACTAAATTAAAAGGAGACACTAAAAAATTATACAATGCATTAAATTAATGTATAATATTTTATAATATATGGCATTTCATATTGTGATCTGTATTTTGAATAATAAATGATAAATTTTTATACAAATATCATGCGAGCAATTTGAAAAAATTGTTAAAATTAAAAAAAAATTGTGAATAAAATAGCTTTATATTTACAAACGTACCTACTCTAAAGAAATAACATTTTAAATAATCAACAACAGATATTATTTTTTATAACAATTATAAAAAGTCATACATAAAAAATGTTGAACGTTAAAGGGTATCTTTTATATATTGAATATAATAATATATATATTATCTCTATATTATGTGAATTTAATAAGCATGCAGAAAATCATTCAGAAATTATCATACAAAAAATATTTGTACATGTTAAAATACAAATTACAACAAAACTACATAATATAATATTAGTATACCGTATATACTTTATCTAACAATTTATTATATATAAATACAATATCATAAATCAACTTTATAATAGAAGTATTTCTGAATGGCGTATAAAGCAATGAGTGTTAAATGTTAATTTGATAAAGTATTGATTATCCCATATTCGAAATGACGGTAGTATATCCAATGACATTAGAGAAACCGTGCAGAATAGAAGTCAACTGAAATAAATGTGGAATATATATTATAAATATATTATACATAAATATAATATTTTTTTATAAATGTCCTTTAGAATAGAACAATAATAAATTTAATAAATTTAATAATTAAATAACAATTATTGTCCTTCTTTGAATCAAGTAAGAATGACAAGATACTCACAATTTATGAAATAAATTATTTCAGCTTAAAGATTTTAATAAATGTTCCAAAAATGTTCAAACAGAACTTATATGAAATGTGAATTTTTTAAAACTGATTGATTCGTTTGAATTATAAAATTGTAATAAAACCTCAATAAAATAAGGGAAAATAGTTAACTTTAAATAATATAATGTACTATTTGTGTTCAATTTAGTTGCGTAAAGAAGTGTTAACATATCCTAAACATGGTTCATAATAAACAGGTTTAAATGATGCTCGGTAGTCCTAGCTATGAACAGAACATTAACATTCGTCCATTCTCTAGAATCACCTTTTAAATACAGAATAATTTTATTATAAAATTTCAAAATTAATCATCACTCAAAGTTGTAAGCAGCAAAATAAATATCTTTTAGCCTTCAATTTAGTTAGAGAATATTAGCTGTTAAAATTGTACTAGAATGCAATTTTTGTTATAAATTGTATCCTATATATTGGCCCTTTTTCTAATAAAACACTTTTCTAATTTATATTTTTGAAACAAAAAAACAATAATAATTAATATGTATTTTCTAAAGTATAAGAATATACATGAGAATCCTACCCAAGTTTGTAAGATACGAGTAAGCGTCCACTGGCCTTCGTGTTGTAGACGAAGTCTAGCGAATCGGATCTTCATCTCAAGGAACACATTGGCCATGAACTCGGCTGGGTCCACGCTACAATCATCAGAATTCTCGAGACTCTTACCAAGCAATCCAGCAACACTTCCACCCGCCAATGTCGCCTGTTTGTCGGCGGGTGCAGGTGGCGGGTTATCGCTAGAAGCGGGAGGAGATGAGGTGTAGGCCGACTCATTGAGATACCAATTGGACATTCGTCGAGATTCATAGTCCTCCGGGAGACGGACACAAAGGGTGGGTAGTTTGCAGGGGAGACGCTATAGGTTGAGTGGATAAACAGGTTTAAGAGTTTGTGGGTATGACCCATAGACATTACATAATTATATACTTTAACTAGATCTGCAATCTAAAATGAATGCATTTAAAATTGTTAGCTCGCGTGTTAGGTCTAAAACTTTATTTTTATTGAACAATTTGAAGTTATCTGCCTAAGCATTTAATTTTAGATTGCATATCTAGATGTAGTTATAGTGTAATATATTTATATAAACAAATCAATACATTTATAAATGTCTATATTATGTTTAATAGAGAAAGGCAAACTGTCCAAAATGCAATAGCAACAAGCGTCCGCGGCCGGAAAACATCTATAAAATATAAAATCAATACCAAATTTATGGATTTCAATTATAAACGCTAATTAGTTTCGTTTTCTCTCCTAAAAACATAACCAATTACCGTGCGTATAAAATTGAAATACGAGGGAAACTTTTCAATCAGTTTTCCGGTCTAGATAATCAATATATTATATTGGTCAATTATAATATCGAAAAATTTGATCTAAATTTAAAGTTCTATAACACATTAAAAAATTAATTGTTTCAAAATTGAATAACAAAAAGTGAATATCGCGAACACAGTAATCAAAGACTGACAGGTCTAATAAAGGAAGTTGAATAATTATGGATTTTTTAATAAAAGAAAAACATTAAAGGAAATTGTACCATAACACGAAAAAATAAATGCAATAACCTAAAAATCATTGTAATCCACACACCTTGTGTCGATAATCAATTCGAAGATGCCAGCTCGTGTTCCACTCAGCTGGATCCACACAGGAATCCTCCGTTTCCATAAGATCCATTCGTGGAGGGGATGGATTCATCTCGACACAGAGATTTTCGGAAATACGAGAAACCTCCTCCAGCACTGACCTAGGTAGTACTGAGAGACCTCCTTCTGTAGAGAAGGTGGTGAGTGGCGTTTCACTCTCAAACAGCCAATCAGCGTTGGCCACATTGCCGGAAGATATGGCCGCGGCTGGTGACATGGCAGCCAATGATGGGCTGTTACTGTTGTCCGGCATTAGACTATCGTCACCGGTGTTGGAGGGTTCCAGTTTAACAGAAGAGAGTTCCTTCTGAGCGGACACAAAATTGTAGGTCAAGATCATGGCATTTGTCACGAAGAACAGTGTGTACTAGGATGCATACTATTTCATATATCAGGATTAAGTCGTATGTAAAAGTGGTTATATTCTTTAATTGCTTTTTACAAATTTGATGTAATGCCATAAAAATGCTATATTATTATTTCGCTAGCTACAAAACTATAACAGATAATTAATTAATATAATTTGAAAATTACGTGTAGATTTATGTAGGAAACATGGTCAATCAGATCGTAACAAAGCCACAATATTATGAATGAACATTTACATTCAATATTTAAAAACGTATTCGGTTTTTAAAACTCCTTCTTCAAAATACACAGAGGACGAAATAAAAAATTAAATCAAAAACCACATTAGGCATACAAATATCAAAATTGTAATTTATGGATATGAAACAAACAAAATGTCGAAATATTAATTAAAGCCTGAAGCAAACCAAATCGATAACATATCTTACTGACAAATAAGTATTAGAAAATTGCCACAAGAAAGGATTGTAAAAAAATTCCACTGCATCCGCTCTATTTCAATAATTGGATTCACATTTTTGTGTTCTTTCGCTTGTTCACTTTTTCATTAGACAAGAATATGGAGTTTCGAAAACAAACCACATATTATAGCCAACATCATTTTTAGTATGCAAAGATATTTTAAATATTAGATTTCATCTATTTATAAAGAAATTCTAATCCTTATATTTTGTTCTGGTCAGGTCTAAACCGAAAAAATTCCCATGTGCATTAATGACAACAAATTGAAACAAAAATAGACTATTTTGAGTACTTTTTAATAGACAAAAAACAAAAAAGGGAAATTTGGTACAGCAAATTTGTGTACGGGTTGTTGACATGTAACAAGGAAATTGGGGAAGAAAATAATTGCGAATTACAACTAAAGTATCGCATGAAATTGTTCTATTCTCCTTCAACATAGTTGCACTGAATCAAGTCGAGTATAAAGGAAAAACAAACAGCGCGGATAAAACATTTTGTACAGTCAATGTTTCATATTCATGTTCCCTGTGGAATGCAACAACGAAGAAGGAAAAAACATTCTATTATAATAATGGGTACGTAGTCGAAAACGACAACTCGCCAAACAGGATACCACATGTGTCCACGCTGTCTCATTGGTCGGTAGAACTATTTGGATACTGACGCTTGAATGACAGAGAAGAAGAAGAGGGTGGAAGTGAACTCCCCTGACCAAGACCCCCCCCCACACACAACACTTAGAGAGGGCAAAAACAGTCTACTCTCAATGTTACAAGTAGTATTATGTCTGTGTGTATTAGAAAATGCGGAGCTCTGTCATGGTAACGAAGGAAGAGGGTGGCGAATTATTGTAACCATAAGTGACAGTTCAAATCATAGGTAAATCAACTAGAGCGTAATTAAACAATATTATAGTAAGTGTGAAGCAAGCACGATTATTCATTGTAACACAGTGGGATAAGTAAGAATAGATGAAAAAGCAGTCAGCTATAAAATTTAAAATGTATTTTGATATTACCAAAAAAGATTTTTTATAAAAAATAATTTGAATTACGAAAACAATTCATTCCAAAATCGTTGCCTGAAGATAGACGACAGAAATAGTGATTATTACCAAAACACAAAGATTATGCATAAAAGGTATCCAATAATAATCCCACCTCCTTGTTTTCATCCATAGACTCGTCCTCAGCAGTCTTGTTCTCATCTGTCGCGTCTTCCTCATCCGACTTGGCTTTGCCTCCTGCAGTAGAGGGTCTATCTTCCCCATTATCTTCCCTCTCTCCACCAGCTGCAGCCCCACTTACGTCAACAGTATCCAGGGGAAAGAGGCCGGGAACATCCCGAATGCCCAACTTACGCCGTACGGGTGCCAGCTCTTCGTAGGTCTGCAATAAACAATCAAATAAATTAGACAAAACAGTAAAAACCAGTGATATTGTAATTAACTTCTCCAGATTGGCAAACTACTACGTTTTATACGTAAGACAGTTTATACGTAAAATTATGGCCCGAACAAGATTTCCCCAGTTTGTCTTTTTACCCGTTTTTATTTCGGACATAATTTCATTGAGTTTGCCGATCTAGCTATATTATATTATTACGATATCAACGCTTAAAAATAAATTATTAAAGAGTCAATATTTTAATGTAACACGAACAATTAACTGATTTTATTACAGAATAATAAAAATTAAGAATCCAGGCCTTACCTTGATTCTCGCAGTCTTGAATTTGTCCATAAGTTTGGCGTCCTCCAGACAAGACAAGACCAAGTGTTTGAGGTTAGCCCCCACCTCCTGTGGCCTCTCCGGTCCACCCGGCCCCGCCAGACTCGGCATCTTGGTGACCGGAGGTAGAACTGCTGTCGCTGCCGTGGTAGGACGCTTTCGACTGCCTTGCAAGTCCACTGCTGTGGCTATCATAACACCAGGCCCACCTGTGCCCCCGCCTCCACCTGAGACTGTTGCAGTGGCAGCGATGGAGGAGGGGTGACTTGGCTCCAACTTAACTGCGTTGGGGGCACCTTCTGGTGGTGGAATTGAGTTAATAACATACTGCAAATCTATCTATCTCCTCACAGCATAATGTACTAACCTCGAGGTCCATTAGATTGTGTGCTAGGGGGTCGCGCCTCCACTTCAGCACCTCCTGTTCTTGAACTGGGGATACCTATTTGCCCACCGGCCGCAGCAAAGGCGACATGATTGTCTTGTAACAGGCGCTTCAAATACTAGAACGCGCGAGAAAGAAAGCAGAATGACAAATTAAACCGATGGATTTAAAAAAAATTATATAATATCTGAAGTTTTGCGCGAAGGCTTTTAAATACGTGAGACCGATTAATGTAAAAACCAGAATATAAATATATACATCATAATAATTAAGAGACGAGCCACTTTATTATGCTATCAACAATGTGTTCAGAGTGAGAATATAATCAATAGGCCGATGAGAATCAATAATATGATTAAAATAACGACTAATTATGGCAGATAATATGGAAAAGATAAAAATAAATATCGCTAATGCACACGGATGTGTTCTTCCTACACATGGAAAAACATGGAAACATCGACTAGAAATAAAACTTAAAAAATACTGCCTCCCATTCAAGTAAATGATATGACTGTTTTCTATCATTCAAACCAATTACAAAATATTATATTCTAGCGTTTTACAAAATGATATGATTAAGAAAAAATAGGTTAACCACCTACATACATACATTTATTTGTTCAACATTTTCGAAAAATAAATAATCAGATCTTTAAAAATTGTATAATAATCCCATTTATCTGGAAACAAAGTAATTGGGATAAGAAGCAATTAAAGCTCTCGCCTTGATGTAGACAATATTTTCAATTATAATCCAAACCAAACAATATTTATGAGAATGAAAGAGAGCTTCCACAAAAAGCTTCCAAAGAAACCAAATATATACTGAATGTATTTACATCAAAGTTAGTGTTAATGTAGAATACTGCTTTAGAATAATTCAATTAAATCATCCCAAGTAAACAATGACTAATAAAAAAAAATATCATGATTTCTTATTAAATATCGAACACTTTTTCCCCAAGATATCACAATAACACACATCGGTGGCAGTAAATATTTTTTCTTATTTAGTTTCTTTTATTTTCTTATCTTATCTTATTTTATTTTATTTTATTATCTTATTTATTTTCTTATCTAGTTTAGCTCTTATTTGAATCATTCATATTGACAGACAAACTAACGATATATAGAAGAAGCGCGAAAATGTTGTTAGTTTTACTCACTAGATATCTTTTACCATAAATCCAATTAACCGATTTATGAGAACAAGATAGTTGAACCACCTCAAGAAAAGTAGGCAAGGAATAATTTTTCATTTCAATGAGAAGAAAAATAAATTTTAGTTTCGACTCTTTAAAAGTGATAAATTAAATAAGAACATATCAGCAACTCAGATATTTGCCTAAAGCTAAATTCGAACTATTTTAAATCACATAATGTTAAATTTAAGTGTGATTAAATTACTCGTTGGTGAAGCTCGAGTTTTAGATGCGGTGGAGAAATTAGTATCCAAAGAATTCTAAATTAAATTAAGAGATTCTCTGAATTTGACACGTTAAAATTGAAACAAGGACCATTTTAAGTATCGAACAGTTTAAAAAACAGTTAGTATAGATTCGAACTTTTAAATAATCTAAAAATATTCGCAAGGAATAAACACACAATGTATTTGTTTCTGGATTGAAGCTCAGTTTAACTGAATTTTTCAACTTAGTTTCTATATATTTTTTACAATTAAATCCAGTCGTGAATGGGCCTTTTATATTTAAGTACCTATAATACCTATGGTTCAGTGGTAACATATTATCAAATATTTCCTAAAACTTTAGATAAAATCAAATGAATTCCGGCCGTAGTGGAAACGTTAGAGTCAACCGCTCTCATCTAAGTGATCATGGACTCATTCTAAATTTGGAACTTGCGGAGAAAGTTTAAAAACAGAAGGAACGTTCAACAAGTATATTGTTTTCAGAAGACAACCTGTGTTTTCATGGATTGCTCTTTCTACAGAGTCACATTGTGGTATTAATTCAAACTTTACAACCAAATTAGAGCTATGAATAAAACAAAGCCTTTTAAAATACATGCATAACTTTGTAAACATGTGTGCAGAAATATTTAAATTAGAATATAAATACGCAATATAGAATAAATATAATATAATATAATAATACAAAATTTGGGAATTCCAAACCTAAATCTATTCATAGTTTTGGAAATTTAAAATAATTAAATTTACATTTTATTTACATTATTAATCCAAATTCTATCATTTTTGTGTTGAGAATATTTTGGAAGAAATGGCTGTTCACTAATAATGAAAATTCTTTTAGGATTCTAGAATTTATATATTTAGCGTAAATTTTAGACCATTCTGCATATTATATATTCTTCTTCTAAAATATTAACGTCAAACAACTTTAGTAGGTACACATAATAAAATAATTTTATTTCTCACGGTTAAGATTTAAAGGGTCTGTTCGATTAGCTGTTGAAAATTTTTTAGAATGGGTTATGATTATATCATTGATTGGGGAGATTGCAAAAATGCAACTTTGTTTTCAAAACGCACACTATCAAGAGAACAGAGTTAAATTTAGAATATGCAACACACTAGAAGATGAGGAGAAAAATTGATATTAAGTCCAATTTCTTGTTGATGAAAGTGATAAATCTGCGCCGGAAAAATAATTCTAAAATTATTTTCTGGTGTTGGAATAATGATAACTTTCTAAAAGAGATTGCTACACGTCAAAGTAAAATTCTTATAGGACCTGATTGAAAAGCTAATAACCAGAACTAAATAGACTGTATATTAAAGGAGTGATTTTTATATAAAAACAATTATTACAAAACAATAAAAGAAAAACATTTTTGAAAAAAATATTTTTCAATTCGAACTTTTGCTATAAGCAATTTCCTGAACATTACAAACGACATGGATATTTTAATATTTATCGAAGGAAATAGTCCACCCACCAACTCAATGCGTTCTGTCTGGTTCATTAATCGATTTAGGTTCTTCTGCGGACACCGGATCAGTTCTTGTATTCGGCAGTACTTGTTGCGTTCCTCAGGATTCTTGGTGTCCCGAATAAGGAACTCCAACAGACGACCGTATGTGTTGTCCAGCTCTAAAAGCCGCTCACAAAGTCGTCGCTGGTCCTCAGTCATGCCCGCTGAAACACCAAACACCAAACCTAATATGAAATCGTTACAGACTACTTATGAGCCATCACCAACCTGTCTGCTGTTGTGTCATGAGCTGGGGCGGTGGTGGGCCTTGTGACGTCATCACCTGATGCTGTTGCTGGTTGGTCACAAGGATCTGTTGTCCTTGAGAGTTAACCATGACGGTGGGAGTTGTCTGATGAGTGGTGATGATCATTGGCTGTCCTCCAGCCCCAGCTCCGATGTTCTGATTGGCCAGTTGTTGTTGCAGATGTGGCGATGATTGGACCCTGAGTTGACCCTGGCGTTGCTGCCCTTGAGCTATGGAGATTGGAGCTCCACTAGAAGCTAGGAGACGGTGACAACAACAATATTGTATTGAATTAGGTAATAGGACGCCTCTGATACTTGTGTCATTATTATAAATATATTAAATAACATGTTGATAACCGTCTCAATTAAAAAGTTTCTATGTTAAATTGAAGATATTTCATTGCTAAAATTATCTTAACATTAATTTTAAAAACAACTTTATTAGTCTAGTCTAACAGTATTAAAATCCAGGTAATTTCGTTTATATTCAGAGAAATAACAAACAGTTAATTACAATATGCACCTCTGCTCATTATAATCTGTTAATATTATAATGCCCTCAAAATTAACAAACATATTTTTAGAGATTATACTCTGTAGCAATAGACAAAGGACGTCTACTTCTTAGATTTAAAAAATCTAAAAATAACAAAACTACGAATAACATTTGTTTTGATGAAGAGATATTTCACTAACTTCAAATATAAATACGACGCAAACAACTGAAAAGTCTAAGAAAAAATATTCTGTTAAATGTTAAAATAATAGTTTTGAGTTAAACAATAACAAAAGATAGAAAAAAGTTAAAAGTATTTGTAAAGCTATTATAATATATACTTCCTTTGATTTGGGCGTGGCAAAATATTGTTACCAAGTTAAAAATAACTTTGTTAAAAGTTATGCTTTTAGAATTACTGAATATGATATTATTGTTATGATACCAACCAAAAGGGTACAAATCCACTTTTTAATTAAAAAAAACAAGTTGAATTAATTGTCAAATAATTATTTTAACATTGTACAAATCCAATATGCAAGCAAACTAATAAAGTTTTAAAATAGAATAAAACTCAATTCTAGCAATCTGCAATAGGTAGTGAAAATAGCTACTTTTCATAGCAAGCAATCAGTATAAGTAAATTTACTAAAATAAGTTCCTACAAGTTCCTAACTCTCAGCATCTATTCCGATTTAAAAGTATATTCTTTCCGATTCAGTATAATAAAATTAAATAAATACAACCTAAAAAAACACAAAAAATACTATAATATATAGGTCTAAATACTCCAGTAAAATATTATAATAGCCACCATTTCTGCAAAGCTCTATGGGATGGATGAGCAGAAAAAAAAGAAGAACACAAAGCAGGCAAATTTTATGTAGGTAGGTATCGAAAAAATTAGAATCATAAAATAGCGTGTATAAAAACTAGACCAAAATCAACGCTAGAGCAACCGCAGAACTGCCAATTATTATAATATGATGGTAATTATTTATTATTAATATATAGGATAAAGGCTAAAATCATAAAATATATTTATTGCAATCTTCTCATACCATAGAGACGTTTTCGAACTATAGTGCCTGCAAGAGATCACATGGTTTTATGTATCACAAGAAAAAGGGGACAAGGAAAACATCACTTAGTAGATAACAAAAATGTAGGATAGCATTCCCATTAGTATAGTTAAATTAGAGTATATTGTTAAAACGTATAACATTTATTCCTGGCTAAATCACGTAATTAAAATCAATTTATTTATTATTTCTATTTAACGAATTATACTTTAAAACTAGTTACAAGGTTAATATCAGCGATATGTGTAAAACTGTTTTGTTTTAAATTTAGTATATCCATCATTTTGGCACAAAGACCTGATTATACCAAATAAAATAGCATAACGCAGTGAAGGGAAATAATTCCATCTAATTTGAAAATAGAAACACCAACTTAAGAATCTAGGAAGATCCATTTTCAAAATGTTAAAACGGTAGTTTTGAATTGAAGTAGTTCTAATTAAGCGTTAGGTTTTTTTCTACAAAAGTGATATACTAATAGTATTAACAATTGTTGTAGGAGACAGTAACCAGGAAGCTGATTCATCGTGTTGACCCTTCGTCAGTATAGATTCAGAATCTACAAGACAAACTAGCCACCTAGAACGAAACCACCTCAAACATTAGGCAACATTCTTCGTCGGTTGACAATATTTATAACAAAAACCGTGAATAAGGAACACTCGAAAAAATATACTATTCAGTATATGAACGTCAATAAGAATTAGATACTTACGAGCTCTTAATACTAAAAGAAGATGACAAGAACAAGGCATTAGGGAACAACACGAATGATGAACAAAACGTTGAAACTTATATTGAGTTAGAATTCAGAATTTCTGCTATTTAAAATACAAAAGAAAACACAATAATTATTGAGTATCGGTGTATAACCACATCTCTGATATTATAGTGTGAGTTGATTAACTAAAGTACAGCGAGAGACAAAGCCAACATGCAGGACAGGGAGAGAGAGAGGAGGAGGGAGACAAAGAAGACGACTTGTGATTATGTAAACTTACTCTGTGGATCAATTTGTTGAATGGTGTTCCCCTGTGGATTGGAGTTTTGTACTCTGGTGATAATTGTTTGCGGGATAGCGTCCTGGTCGACGAAACTGCAAACAAAAAAGGGAATGCAAGCAGGCATCAGTCTAATTGTCTGTCATAGCAAAAGACCAACAGCTGCTATATGGCTTACAATTATACAATATAAATATTATTGCTGGAGGGTAGAAATATTACTTTATCACATAGCGACGCATTGATTATCAAGTCAAAAACAATGAAAGATAACTATAATACTAAAACAAATTATGATGTGTTTATTTTTAAATGATATCATCAGTAATAGTGCACCAGTGTTCGAAAAGGTAAACAAATATTGTTAACCATCTCAATATAATAGATTACGTATATTATAATTTAACCACAACTCATTCAGAAAAAATTCAAAATTTTCGATAATTTGATTTATAATGCATTTTATTATCAAGTCCATAATTATCCCCAAAACAAAAAGTTAATTAATACTTGGATATTGAATTCAAAATTGAGAACTCGTAAAACACAAATTCATAAATAAACAAATTAAAAAAAAATTGTCAAATCAAAACAACATTTTAAACAATAATAATCTATAAAGTTAAAAACTTCCACGTTTATATGTCTTTCAATGACAAAAATCAATTTAATTTGGATCATCATCTAGTCGAATGAGAAGATTGAATAAATACTAACAATTACGAAAAGTCTACCGAAGTAATGACCTCATTGTTACTAACTTACCTCACATTAACCTTGTGCGCATTGTTGTTCGACTGCTGAAACTGGTCTCCGGTCATTAAAGTGATTCCACCGGACCCCGACTGGACCTGTCCCAAGAGAAAAACACTTCCTGGTGTTATGATCAAGTAAAGCTAGGAGTGTACTTTTCAATTTATTACATGATATCTTCTACTCCGGAAAGATACATATAATAGGGGACAATTATTTTAAAATGAAATAAATTCGATTGAATAATTAAAATAATTACATCCGTCATACATCAATTCAGATTTTAGTTGTTCATAAATTATCAGTAACCTATTTAACTGAAGTCATTCAAAATAATAACAAAAGAATATTCAGTCAAACAATTTTCAAATAAAGTGTTGTAATAATTTTTCACTCGCGGAAATCATGTATATTGCTCAAATAAATATTTTTATAATTATTATTGTGGTTACTACTAAACAAAACGGAATGTTCACTCCAATAAAAAATCGTGGCGAAAATCAGAAAGAATTGATTTAAAATTTAACGGGTTAAATTCTGGGTTTTTTTTCGGTTTAGGAATTTTTCCTCACGAAACTTTTATATTTGAACAAAAAGTTTTACCTCTAACTTTAAATTTTATTTCATCTCGAAATATATTCTTCAGAAGTACCCCAAAAATCAAATGAATTGATGAAAACTATATAAGTTAAAACTCTATAAATCAATAAACTACCCATAGAAACACTGTCAATATTGTATTCTACAGGGAATAGCAGTAAGTATATGAGTGCCTAATATAATGATTCCGTGGAGTGATTTTTACGAATATTCAAAGTAGACTTATTATCAAAAGTACTTAATTAACGTCTAGCTAAATTATAACATGTCATGAAATAATATAATACAGCTAAGCTACATTTTAGGTACAATTGTTTTAATTGAAGAATTTTAGTACATTTTATTGTAATAACTTCAGCAAACTGTACCTTCGCAATTCAAATGAACTGTTTTTAGTCAATTCGAAAACACGTCTACATTTAAATGCCGGATAGAATCTCATCTGCTTTCAAGTTTTAAATACTTATATAATATAACCTCTCAAAAAATAACAGATTGCTAAAATACGATTAAATTAGAATCATAACAAACTGACAAATAAAATGTTAAGAAAAAAATTATTTACGTAAAATTGTTGATCTCGGAGAAATACAAATACGAAATATGAGGAATAGAAGAACAGGAAGCAAGAATAAAAAACACACATCTCTTATAACTGGATGACGTATTCCATGAATATCTCTTAAATATCATTATTACAAAAATAATCGGGACAAAAATGAAAATTAAACTGCAACCCCTTTCCCAGAAAATAATTGAAGTTCACCTGATTGGAAGTAGTGTAGACGATTTGTGGCATCGATTGCTGGGTAGAAGTCGGGTATTGGCCAGTGTTGGCCGCGAAGTTCATCTGAAACAAAGTACAGAAAACTATAATGCAACAATAATTTATTGAGTACAAAAATATTATAATCCATATTTTACAAAGCAAAGATGTTATTTTATTGATAGTGCAATAAATAAACAATTAAAAAAACTTCAAAATAAAAAATATATAACCTATGACAATGTACATAATGTTGTGTACTCATAAAATGGAACATTTTAATAGTGATACCTTGAAACTGGGCAATATTATATTATACATAGTATTTGTTTCAACAAAAAGATGGTATAAGTTTCAATCATTCCTATCATTGAATTAAAACCAGGCGATATCCAGAAATATATCCACAAAACGGTTAAGTAGAGTTTTAATAATCTTTGGCAACAATTCGTAGGGTTTATGACAAAGACAAACCGTGTCGCATGAGTAATTTTTTTAGAAATTCAATTTTTCTAGCTAACAATAATTATAAAATACTTATTCGTTGATACATTCATTACAAATTAACCACCCTATTCAATCAAATTTTCCATTAATATGTCACACACTTTGACTGTAAACTTTTCTAACTTAGGCAACAGTTTGATAAAAAATATCATACGACGGTTTGTTTACTTTAATTTATTTTACTTTATCGACTAAAAGGTTGCACATCTTTAAAATATCTCCAGCATTGCAATAGCGATTTCTTGATTAATAACTTACATTAAAACAAATCAACATTCAAAACTGGCAACATTTTTTAAAGGAAAAGAGGTTCTATACTTGGAAATGATTAATGGCCGGTAATATAATGAAGAAGATAAATTATAGTTCGTATTAAAAAATACACAATAAAACCTTTAAATAGAGTTCTAAATTTGAAAAATGCATCAATTAATTATTTATAACATTTAAATTCTAAAATGTAATACAACAGAAGCAATAATAATAATACACAATTTTAATTTTAAAAATAAATCATAATTCGACTTTATCTTCAGAAAAACATTTTTTTAATGTATATACACAATTTACAATTATATTATGTCATACTATATAAATCAAAACAGAAAAATAGAGAAAAGTACGACGAAATAAAGAGATCAGACAGAGATCAAAACGGCTCAAAGCCTTCTATCACTGGCTTATTATCAACAATAAAAGGTTACATGTTAACGAAAATATCAAGATGCGAAAGATTAAGAAATATTTCCAAATTCCAGACAGATATAGCATTATACAATATGTAAATGAAATTCTGAAAATAGTTTGAGCTACTGCAAGCTCGCTTTAGTGCAGCTCTTCCGGATTCATGTTACTTGCAGAAAAAGGGAAATTTGGTTAAAAAGGAAAAGTTGCTTTCAAAAAGAAAAATTGCCAATATATTAACCTAGGATACAGAAAAAGAATTCTTTATGATTTTCCCTATATTATGATATCTTACTATTTAGATTCTTTCTTTAAAAATATCGATCGCATTATGAAAAATGTTGAATTTTAAGAAAGAGTAAAACCATCCCTAAAACCATAAAATCAAGTCTTTGTAAACATAATAAAATAATAATACTGATTATAAAAGATTTTTAAGATAGATAAATAGTTCCACTGAATCTCTAGAAACATAATATAAAGTATTATACCAAAATAATACAATAAACTAGAGTATTAAGTATTTACACTATGCTTAACAAAGTGTCACACTGCACCAAACTTCCATACAATTAGTATATTTACATAATACGAAACTTGGAATTTACAATATACTGTGACGTTCGCTGTACCTATATGGAAGTTGAGAAAACAGAGACAATCAATGAAAAGAAAGAAAATGAGAAAACCCGATAACATCCTTCGTGATCCACATTCTTTAAAAAGGTATATTTAAAAAATTTAAAAATTAAACAATATATATCTCAGTAAATATTTCTAAGGTAATAACATGTATAATACGTTATTTTTTTTAGAAAAAACAAAAGAAACTATATGTGTATTTAACGAAAATACAACAAATTACTTCCGTCTATGATAGAGATGAAAAAACTAAGAGATAGAAAATCCATAAATAATACGTAGCAAGGAGATCGAAAAAACCTGAGCGGATGATGTCTAGTAGGGTAAGTCACTTGTTTTGAGAAGATGTGACGTGTAACTCTAGGTTGGGAAATAGTGATAGAACATTTTTGTACCTAAAAGAAATAGTACAACTGCTAGCTGAAGTCACTAGAACTCATCCCCCCTCCGCCTTCTGGCAAACACTTAAGTTTCAACCTAGACGGCCGGGTACCTTTGTATATAAGGCAGCAACAGGCAGTACACGTCTTGCTGCTCAATATGACAGATAAGATAAAAGAAGAAGAAGAAAATGTTGGGATATGATCAGATTTATTGATTACCGACAGTATCCATGCACACCCGACTGCTTGACTATAGGCAAAAGGTATTTCACTAATTAGCGTAGCACCGTACTAGTCTTTTCTATAAAAAAATATATGAGCGGGAAAAAAGTGTGACAAACGGTACATGTTCACATCATGTAATTGTTAACAATTTGACTATTATATAATAGCATATTGTTGTTAAATGAATATAGAAGACAATTATTATGAAATAGATACAATGATTTTTTAAACTTCTTAAATTCAGTTAATAAACATAAAATTGAATATAGTGTTGTTGGACTAAAATGTATTTTTTTAATTCCATCATCTGCATATAATATATCACTGTAATTAAAAATGCGGCCATTAATAATACTGATTATAATCATACATTCGACATTCGTTATGCAAAAATTATACAAATGTAATATTATACGACTGTTTAAATAATATGAATTAAATTTGATATATGGGTGTGTGTATCTAAGGTAACAAAAACAATTTTTAAATAAAAGAGAAGATAAGAATATATTATATCTTAAATATTGAAATATTTTATAAAAAATATGATATTAATAATGCAGCTATGCAAAGTATTTTAATATGAATAAAATGAATCAATTTGACTGACGGATGAAAGCACATCTGCGGAAGAAAATGTCTAAGTATAAGATCGATCATTTTATCCTCTAATACAGCACCAAGTACATACAGTGTCGACTCGAATTATCATTAAATAGCTATCATGATAGCTAAACCCACCGCTAGGCTAAGCTCGCAGCCAACTCGGAACAGGAAAACATATTTTAATAATCAATAAAATGTGATAGTAAAATGTTTGGCGTTTAATTGTTTTTCTCCTCCATTGAAAATAGAAAATATCATTAAAAATGACAAAGTATAAGTTCAATATTTTATCACTTAAATATATCATTAAAACACATACAAGAAATTCAATTGAACATTATAGACAAAAAATAACATGTTCACAATAATTTATATTTTCAATAAAAAAAAGATATGAAAATGTTCCACAATGAATAAAATAGTTCTATTTAATTTTGTCTAAAATACAGTAGCACATAACTATTTAAGGATGGATAAATCTTTGAAAAATTGCATGTTGGGTATTAAAAATGCAACAAAGGCTTTATGGTACAGCCCAAAAATAGTTCCTGCATTTACAACAAAAGAATTGTTAACAGATTAAAATGAATCGTGACAAAATGGTTACAGTCAAACAAAGAACTCCGAATGTGTCATTAAAAATCATACAATGCTTTATTACTGTTAGATTTTAAATTTTAATGATATTAACTACATGTCCTCTAGATTATAGGCTTTATAAAAAAACTATTTCAGACGTTGTAAGCAGTGGGAGTGCGCGCAAAAACGTTTTTAAAATGTCACACAAAACGTTAAAAGGACTAAAAAAGCGCGGAAGTGTATTTTTGAATAATTAATATAATTTTTTAGTACATTGTCTAAACTGATGCCAAAAGTTATTCAAACTAATAAGCGATACATACACATACATACAAAAAACAGTTATACCCAGTTTACAAGACAATGTGTTCATGCTTTTAGTACATATATCTACTATATTAAATACGACACATATTCTACAAATCAACGAATACAACTTAATTTCTCTAAAAAAACACTTTAGAAAATGAATGAATAAAAAAATTTGTACATTTTTTTACAAACTTACAAAAAATTGTAATGAATGGAAATCTTATAGCATGTGTTCAATATGTGAACCATTGTGTTCAATAATTAACAACTCTAGGATATCTTGTGGAGGGTTTGTAGCATAATAATTAATGTACGTGCTAGTGTCTCTAATCATCAAGATTTATTGGATTGTTTGTAAACCCAGTGTCTATTAGATAACCCCAACAGCAAAAAAGTCTGCTAGGGCTAAACAAGAAGAAAATTTCAAAGGCCTTTAGAAAATATTCTTGGTCCAAAATACTGCTCTATGACGTAGTTCATTGATTTGTGGTGATTCATGCATTCACCCCAATATTAATGAACATTCTAAATTGCTGCCAGTAATTTAAAAACTATCAAATATTTCCCAAATAAAATACCTATAGACATTAGAACTATATTATACAGTGATATTTTTGAAATAACTGACCTGCTGAATTTTGGCAGTTGGGAAACGCTGTTGTGGCACCATTGTATGCTGCTGTTGTGCTGCTGTCTGGCCAGGTTCAATCACCGAGAAGCGAGAAACTGTAAATAAGAAACAGGTGGAGTTGAGATCTAATGACTTTCACTATGGGGACCAATTATACATCAAAATTAATTTGTTTGAGCTTAAATAAAGATGGAACAATTTCACAAATCAATAATTTGGCAACTTCTCAAGTTGATGAAAAGAATGATGAATACATATTTCAAACTGAAAGAATCGTATAATTCAGAATATTATATAATCAAAAATCAGTTATCTATCTGTAAAAGTCTTTGGATTACTCTTTGTATAATTGATATTCTTTAACAATCTCTCTTGATTGAACTATCATCTCAACAATATTGAATCATAAATTTAGAGAAAAACAAAGTAGGCCTAGTTCCCGACTAACGTCAAGTTTCTATGCTAGAAAAGATGTTGTTGTAAGTCTATACAAATTTTTTCTTAAAAACTATACCCGAAAAATTCAATCTATAGACAATATACCGTCGAGATAGGAGAGTTAAAAATATTTATAATCTTTCATTTGACAAATAAAAGCAACCTCAAATAATAACAAGCAAAGAATATCCAATTGTTGGAAAAAACACATATAATGTATCTCATAAATAAAGCGTACATAATGCTCTAAAATCATTATTTTGGATTGTATATAATATAAAAAATTTATTTCGTAAGACAGTGGGTGGTTTTTAGGGATACAATAATCCTGTTATACCTTTCTCTCTAAATAGTATAATGTAATGTGTACATTTTGTGTGAACTGTAAAAGCAATTAGAGTAATCTTTGCATAGAAATAACCACATATTAGTTTGTGTTCGTCTGGTAATGTACATGTTTATGAAAACTGAAAGTAAATTGTGACTATATAAACTTCTTAATTTTATTTGTACCGATATACAAAAAGGTTTAATTAAGATCAGAGTATCTAGTAATAAAGAAAAGAAAATGCACAATTGAGCGCGGTTTGATTCACCTAAGTTAAATCCTTAAAATTAAGTGTCGAGACTCAGTGAGAAATTCCAGCATTTTCCTAGGTAGGAAAAACATGAGTGTGTTATGATTTAAGGAAGTATATTAAAATACTACACTAAAGCAACAAGCAGAAAATGTAAACCTAAAATAAACATTAAAAGTAATGTAAAAAAATGGTTCTATGTGTGTATGGCTAATTTACTGAAGTATGAAAATATTTAATTTAAAAATTAAATTTCTAAATTCCAAGACTTTTCCAGTTTTCATGACACGTACGAACCCTGTTATTATAATAAATAAAATCGCAACCTTTCCAAACACAGTCTGAATAGACAGCATGCTTACAATATTAAAGCACTGATATTTTATATAGAGAGAGGAAGCGAGTATAGTAAAAAAAAAATCTTAGAGACGGATAAGTCTATTCTTTATCTATTCTCAATGAGTGATTGCCTGCCAACACCAGATTAGCTCTCCCAGCTCTCTGTATATCTGTGTTGTCACATCATGCACCAGGCTCAAACTGGGAAAGAAGGGTATATAGGTGATACTATACACTGCTGACAGAGTTTCTTGACCAGCGATTAGAGCTATAGTAATATTATGATTCCCTGCCTTCCCTTTTTCGTATAAGTCTAAATAGAAATCCTGTCAAATGTCCACTATATATTAAACCGCGAAGGAGCCCCTCAATCCTCTCCCAACATTCAGGATATAGTTGATGTATATATTATTGTATGAGGAGCAGACATATCGATTTCACAAAATATATGAAGAATAATTTTCTTTAGGCGTCTTATTAATATAATAACCACAATTAGACGGTATGTTTTTGTTTTCCTTTAGGAAGAAATATCATTCTACGAAGAAACCTAGTTATAATTAATTAAAAACCAGATGTCATAGTTGTGTGATAATGTTAATTAAAAAACCAGACTGAAAAATATACAATATAGCATAACTTTTTCAGTTTATTTTCACTCTAAAAAGAAAGATATATTCATTATAATAATATGTAAAACATTTTAAAAAAAATATCAACATTGAAATAAAGATACAAGAAACATTTAATTTTAAGCAATTAAGTAGACGTCTGATTTATAGAACTTAGGTAAGAACTTTCCAAACAAAAGTTTCTTGGCAAAATGAACTTAACAAAAAACAACTTTTCAAAAACAACATAAACTGAATCAATATAAATACCTTCATAATAATGATAGCCAGGAAAACAAGATATACCACCTGCATAATCTGTAAAGGCTATAAGTGTAAAAGGAAATAGGAAAAATGGTATCGATTGAGTCGAACTAAATTTTCCAATCAATACTAAATATCATTCCATAATCAAATTTGCGATGTTGCTGTTATATTATACCAAGCAAAAGAGTATCGCTCTATTAAAATATCCAGAAAATTACAATAGTAGATGACTATAATTTAAAGTTAAAGTATATCTGCAGACGATTTTTTATAATTTCGATAACATATTATTGTGTTACCAGATTTGGATAAAAACTAAATAATACACACTTTTAAATATTACTTTTAAATGGTATATTATCGATTTATTAAATTAAAGATTGAATGCAGTTAAAAAGATATGGGCACAGTAATGAAAGAAGGTAGCGAATTACAGACCACTATAACACTATCTATTGCAGTATATTTTAATAAAATAAAAACATAGTAGAATACACAATAAATAAGCTATGATTTAGCCATTTAAGGCTGTGTTGCCATTGCGGAGCATTGCATCGTTCACATTAATTATTATCACTAGTACTCATTCGCATGATAATCAGCAGGACAGAACGAAAATGTCACATACGCAGAGACAGAGAAATTACAAAGATATAACATTCAACAGGCTGCATTCAAACCCCAAACACAGTAAGTTGATAAAGAGATTTTATTTTGAAATGAAGAGTTCCACTGTTTTCTAAGTTGTGAATACAGACTTGTTACTTAAATGATAGTAATAATAAATAATTGTCCACTTCCGGTAGACTAGCAGTGCACGAACAAGAAGAATATAATATTATTATACCACGTATACAGCGGATTCTGATGAGCTTCTAAAACAAACTTTGCCAAACTTTGTTACATAACCACAAAACTGCAGATATAAATAGTTTTGTAACCAGTTAATACACTTCTTGATAATCATGATATACTATTAATTGCTTAGGAAATGACTGTATT
>JAUZNC010056727.1:0-10238 GCA_034780395.1 Vannuccia rotundouncinata | reverse complement strand
TATATCTATCTTTCCAGTTAACTATTTTGATTATTATGTCTTAAAACATTCATTTATTCTTTTATCAAAGCGTTTTAAGCATTACTTTTGTTATTCCATAATTATCTGAAGATTTAAACTAATTTTCATCAAATGATAAATAAATGGTTTTCAATCTTTCATTCAATAAACCGAAGCAAAATCATTTTGGACATTATTCTAATCACTAGTCAAGATTATTTTTGTGCAAATAGAATATTTTTATTTGACAGAGTACTCATTTCAAATAGTTCAACTTATTTATAAAGATAATTAATGTTTCAAATAAGGTCGGTAATATAAAATGAATTGGATGATAGATCAAATATTTGAAAATTAAGATTTTACACAAAATATCACGAGGAAATATATTAAATAAAATATTTATCTGTTTCATTTGGCTACTGATTCTTAAGAATTGTAGGCATTTTAATTGAATAATTACGTTTGCTTCTAGCTATAAACTTTTAACCATGTTTATTGAAAGTTTATAGATTTTTTGAAGTTTTTTTAAACTTTCGGAAACATTTTTAAATAATAAAAAATGTTCAGAACTTCAAAAATCAATAAAACACTTCCACATTTTCTTCCTGTCAGGATTTCAGTGTGCAGATCTTCCTTCGAGAACGATGGCACGATCCCAGGGTGGCTTACGACCCCGCAAAGCTTCCTCGGAATATCAGTCAAAAGAAGCATATCAACCTAGACGCTCGCTTCATTACTGAGTTCTGGTATCCTGGACTCATCTTTGTCAACGAGAAGTTCGCCAACTACCACGACATCACCGTGCCAAACAAAATGTTGCGTATATATCCGAATGGAGATGTCTTGTTCAGTGCAAGGTAAGAGCCAGCATGCCAACAACTTTATTTATAAAAAAGGATTAAGTTTAGTGAAATCGTGATCTTCTTCTGCTATTGTTATAGGAAAAATTGTGCACATAATTCAAGAAGTATATTATTGACAACACTCTTGTTTAATAGAAAAAATGACGTCTACGAAATTCTGTTTTATGTTATTTATGTTGGAGTAATGAACTCGCAAAACGCACTCAGATCAAAGAATAGTAACAGTTATCATTTGTATAATTGTTGATTTGTATAATTTTTCTATAATTGTTGATTTTTAACTGTTCCCGTATTTCTTCATAAAAATTATCGACATTTATATTACGTTGAAAGTTAACCAAGGGATAATAATATGGATCAATTTCAGAAAAAAATATAATTATATAAAAAAATATAATTATATATAAAAAATATAAAACATATTACTAACTCAAATTTCACTATATTATTTTCATATTCAATTAAATTATTTTTTTATTAAATTATATAACAAATTATTTAGAACCAAACACTTTTCTATTAATATACAAACACAAAAATGTAATAATATTTCCAAAGTACGTGCATTTCATCAAGAAAATAAAACATCAATTTCTTTTTCCTTTACAATGCCAAAGTCAATGATATGATTTTTCATAATCCATAAGTCATTCAAAAGTTCACACCAGAAGGGAACTTTGCACTTTAAAACTTACCTTATTAAACTTGATCTTAAAAATACATATTGTCAAACTATATTGACATCAATTTGAGTTTGTTTCAATTGATTACGCATTCCCGAACTGTGCTAAACACTAATTTGTTTTAATTTTTTTCAAAAAAGTTAAAATTATTTATTATTTAGTTGTTTTATTCAATAAAAATAGATTAATTTTTTTTTAGAAATATGCGAAATAATCGGTAAATTTAGAGATTAGAAATTTTGTTTTACTTCAAAGATATTTTTCAGAGAATTATTTATACAAATTATACATTTATCGTCTACATAATATATACATAGGTATGTTATCCTTTAAAACATGTTGTAAATACAAATAATTTTATACATGAAAGTTTGTTCATAAAGATAGTGTTACAAGTATAAAATAATGAAATATACGACTAGACATTAAAAAAAGCCAAAAACACATTTACAAAGATTTAATAAAAATAGAAAGTTAATAGAAAAAATTCATAATTAAATATACACAAATAACTCTGAAAATCAATTATAAAGTTTTCATACGTAACTAACTTAATTATCTTTACGAAATACGGTTGTATATATCTATAAATACAAAATATAAGTTTGAGAACAATGAACAAGTTTTTTATCGGCAACATGTCTTTATTGAGTGACATATTTGTGACTTTTTTATAGTTATAAAAATTGTATCTTTATAGAGTTTGACTTGAAAAATTAGTTCTTATAGGATAATTTTCTGTCAAAAGTAGATTTTTATGTACGTATTGATACGCAGTTTTAGCAATTTAAGGGTTAATCAATTATTGGCGTTTCCCTTCGTTGAGTTTCTCTACAAACTGTATCAAAGCTTTAAAGTTGTAAACAGTATTTTTTTATAAAATGTTATAATAAGTATAGCAATAACATTAAAGAAAATATGGTTATATTAATATTTTCAAAAATTTGTAGATTATGAAAAATATATAATGAATTTACCGAATTGTCAGTAATTGTATTTTAATGGCATAATTAATAATACAAAATTAGTAATGTAAAATACTGAATGCAAAACACGGATAAATTAAATTAGTTGAATATATCAATTATTACATTATATTAGCTTACCCAGGGACTACTATAATGTTCGTTTAAAGTATTCCTTGAGAAGATTCGATGTTTATACAGTAAGAGCTTTTACGATGAAAGTTTGCTATATTGCTGCTATACCGGTAATTAGATTTTGGTCGCTTCACTTTAGACGAATCGACAATTTGGGAAGCATCGATATAATTCTGTTTGGCGGATCTAATATGGCAAAGTGTCAGAGAGACACATAACAAAAACATATAAAATATAAATTGTATAATGCATAATAAAAGTAAAATATAGGTAATAAAAACACTGTTTGTGATAAAATTTACCTCTAACAAAAACTACAATACAAACCAATTCAGAAGAGATCAATAAAATCACAGTAACACAAGAGTGCAACGATTTTATCCACTCTTGGCAGAAAAAGAGAAGAAATTATATTATTATTTGTGTATTTTCACTTGCCGTTTTAAAAACTGCAATAAACATAAATCTATTATTGTGAGAACCATTTCAAATATATTTTTCAAAAATCAATCGTATAAAATTGTTTCCCATTACTATTTAACTAATCCACATATCACTAGAAACTGTTATAAATTGATATAAAGATTACACAAATACACATTAATATATATATATTTAACATAGCACCATCTTATTTTGAAATAGAATTAAAAATATTTTTTTACCTATAAATACGTATTAATAATATTTTATTATGAATAAATTGAATACGTATTCTGATAACGAAATAATGGATATTTCTTTACTCTATAAAGAATGTGATGAAACTTTACTTTGTAAAAATGAATAAGTCACACTTGCTAATGAGAGGTCAGTTTGCTGATGACAAAGAAATTTTAATTATAGTTATGAATGTATTTATGAATATAATTAATAATTAATTTATGCTGTTTATATTATATAAATGCAATTACTATTAATTGGAGTGTTATACTACTGCTATATATACTCAACTGCGACACTCTTTTAATTAATTAAACTGCTAACGATATCTTATATAGTTTAACGTAACGTATTTGAAGTGAATTTTAACATAGAATTGTTAAATCTATCGGAGACCTCACCTATTTATAGGAGAGTTGGTAAATATCTTGTTAATGGCGATAGATGTGAAAATTGATAAAACTAAGGGATGTATTAATTAAATCGATATCATCAAGATATCATGTTCAGATAACCGGATTTTAATTACAAACTAATTATCATACCGCTAAGTTCTACTTTTTTCTTTATTAATTGAAATACGAACGACTGAAACATTAATCCAAATACTGTATCAGACAAACTTGTGTTTTAATATTTCCCATAACAAAGCAATACAAAATTATTTCACAAAACAGGTGCATGCATTTGCTTTAATTCGTTCTGTAGTTGTGAACTTTTATAGTTTTGGGGACTGTTGGAAATGCACAGACTAGTCTACATAACATCTGCTGGAAGAGGCTTCTAGTTCAACTTTAATAAACATTAAAAAACCCAGCCTGGATGTATGACTCAGTGTTAATCAAAAGTTTATCGTCTGATGTTTAGAAAGTCTCCAGGATGCATGAAGCATATTATCGTACAATCATCAACCCTCCGAAACACTTATTTGATTTATAATAACTAATGTAAAGTTTATTGAAATGTTATCTGTTCACAAAATTTTAAAAGAGCTATTTGAACTACACAATATATTTGTGAATTAAAAAAAGTAACGTAATCGTTTTTATTGCGAATGTTTTTATTCCAACCGATTGAAGATTTTAATATCAACTAATTAATTGTATATCTAAGTAAAAGTATTTTGATTTAATTTTTAGAATTATCACAGAACAAAAAAAGTGTTCATATTTCTAATCAACTAACGATATTCTATGAATTCTCGTATTGTGTGGTTTCATTTCAGAATAAGTCTTCGTCTTGGCTGTCAAATGGAACTGTATCTATTCCCCTTGGATATCCAGGTTTGCTACATTAAAATCGAGAGTTGTAAGTTAAAAATGCTACTTTATAGATTAAATTGTCTATCAAAAATTGTATGAAATTAAAAAAAGTCTCAAATGGAACTCATAACTTTAGATCGTTAGAATATAATCAACATAAATCAATATAATTGATATAACACACAACAACCTATTAATCTATTTTTAGGATTTATTTATTTATTTATAATAATAATTAGTTAATCTTTAGTTATATTTTACTGTATCTAAGTGTTTATCTAAAAATAATTGAATTAAAATCTTCTCAAAATATATTTTAAAACGTTACAAATAAACAATTAACACACTGAATAGTAAACGAAACAGATTTATTAAATTATCGATATCCATAATTAATACCTCGAACGTGTGGGATCAACATTTTCTACAAGTTTGGAAAGAATAGAAAATAAAGCTAATTAATTTTAGTTACAATTTTTATAATTCCAATGACAGGACTGCTATGATATCTCTGGTAGAAGCACGCTTTCTTTTAATAAAGAGAGCTGAGAGCGATCGATTTTTTTAAATAATGGGATTAATCCACTTTCGTTCTTTTCATATAAATAAAAAGGCGTGGCAGAAAATACTCTTGTTCATATAATTGTCTACAGTTGTATTATTGTTTCTGCATAGTTGGTGTAACCATTTGAATATTAACTATATATAAAGGGAATACCAAACTTTGTAGAACATTCATTCTATTCATATGAAATCAAATTATGTTGCTAACTTTTTAGCATTTCAATGTTCAACCTATGACATAAACATCGTTTTACACAGCCTACAGCGCTTTGACGTAGTGTTCGTATTGATAAATTTCTAAAGACATAAGTGAGCACAGTTGGGGTGGAGTTCTAATTACACCTCAATGACTAAGATAAAAATAGGACCTGTCGTGCAATTAATTTAACACATCCGAAATCGACTTGCCGTAAATGTAAACCAGATTTCATCAGTTGTATTAATTGTCTAAACACGAATGTATACAAATTTATTCATTTTACTTTCCGCTAATTAAATTAAAACATTAAATAATATTACAAATTTAATGTGAACAATTCAAATAAAAATTAAATAATTCATATTTATAAAATAAATAAAGGTGATATACCTACTTTTATCAATCGTGATAATGGATTGACATTTTAGTCATATAATATACCTACATATATATTTGACTTGATATCTTTTTACATACAATCTATATTTATACACTATAGTAATATTTATTATAATCGCTTATAGAACGAATGTCAGATCTATAGACAACTTTATAGATCTATGATTATAAGTATTTTCTATGAAAATGTGTAAAGAAATTAAAACAATAATTGTTATCTAATATCTATATTATCTGTAAATCTTAAAATGTATTATTATTTAATTATGAAAACGAAAAAATTGACGAACATTTAAATTAAATTAATTTGGAGTTAATTGCCACCTTTAAATATGCTTTTATAGTAGAAAATGTATTTATTGTTTAAATTAACAATATTTAATTATTTTTTAAGGTAATCGGGATTCATTTTGTGCTATAATTTAATATTCAACTTTTACAATCAAATTTTAACAATTAGTATAATCAGTCTTCTATTTTTTTCTTCTAAAGTTTATGCTAATTATGTAACTATAACACGTTAAAGTAATTAGTAATTATATCTTCTAAACAATATATAAAAATCGAATCAAATTCCTAACTCTTCTGAGCAATTAAATCCCAAACAAAAGCCTAGTCGGCGCTTTTTATGTGTACAATATTTACCCTATATAGCCTCCTGCTCATTTTTTAGTCTCAAAAGCTCATTAGATCATTCTAAATTTTTATGATTAAATGTAGTAAAATGATTTTAGTATCAGGTGAACTTTTTTTCACAACTTTTTAATGTGTTTATTTATGGGTAGACATGCTTTTTATACTATAATACTTTTGTCTGTTGAAGTCGAAGAAAAAGCACTATCGCCTTTTAGAGTTTATAAATCAAATTTAAGAGAAACTATAATAGTCTTTCTCGCTAAAAATTTCGTAATAACTGTTGTATAGTTTAATTAGCCGTAATTTATGCTTCGCAATATTATCAACTCATTTAAATTTCTCATAAGGTCATATTATTTTGAGAGGATCAGCATATTCTAGATTAGAACTTTATATAAATACCAGAATGCATAATTAGTGTTAAGTTTATTTCGAATTAATTTAGTAGAGAATTTAGTATTTTATCGGTTTTCGCGCTATATTTATTTTGTTTTCTCAAACTGAAAATCTAACTGTTGTGACAACTTGTACAGATCTGCAGGATATTAGATTCAAACTAATTTGTTCAATCGAACAATGTCTATAAAAGAGAAACCCCTGATTAAAACAGTAGCTAAATAAAACTATCACTCTTGGGCGGGCTCATTATATCAAAACGATAAATGAGGTATTAAATATAAACGCGGCATGCTTTTAATTTCATGGGGTTGTTGCTCTCCTAATATAGGAGAAAGAACTGTTTTATGGACACCAAATTTAATCGGAACATAATAAATTTTCATATAATAAACGTGAACTCTGTAGATTCTATAGATTGTTCTTTGTATTCAAAGAATTATGACAGTTTTCGAATGTTCCTAAAATAATAATAACGCAATTTTCAGGAAATTATTCAATGTTTCGATTAAACCTCTTATTATCGAAACTTGGAAACAATTTCAAAAGTGTTCAAAAGAATGAATTAACTAATGTCTGATTTTCTTGTCATTTAGACAGTTTTACAACATCAGAAATGATCCTCAAATGGGAAACTTTCTTCACCAAAGCCATCGATATGCAAAAGGACATTCACCTTCCACAATTTGAAATAGGACATTGGACGTCATCCGAATGTAATGCAACTTATAAAAATCTCGGTTAGTTCAATATCCTTCAATTCATATCCGCATAAATATATTAATACAACATAAAATTGTAATAACTGCAACAACAGTCTTATTCAGTAAAAATATATTTGCTACCCGGAACCTAATTGCAAATGATCAATAAATATTCCATTAACAATACATACTGTTCCCAAGGAAGATTTTATGATGCATGATATTAAAAATCTATCAAAATGAAACATTATAATCGAAATTATATTTAAAAAAGAATATATAAATATAATCCGCAAACACACGAACACGTTAGTAGTATGTAAGGTGCATATCCAGATCACTCCCCGCCCACCCCGCCTAGTTAAACTTCTGACGAATGAGAATCGAGTATTCGGTTTTCGGTTGGCATGCGGAACTGGCGGTGCAGGTATTCGCGATGGCGCATTTCTAGAATCCAACGGGGGGTGATTTGGATATGCACCTTACTTACTACTCACGTTTTGAAACATCTCCATCGTTAAGGAATAATATTTTGAGAGTCATTTTCTGTTTCGGTTATATCACATAACCATTTATTTCCCGGTGCTGTTGGGGTTGTTGAACAAAGCATGAAGAAAATCACTTTTTATTTGAGATTATTGATTAGTATATTTAAATATCACCCAAAACATTAATTTTTATATAATCGTATTGAGAATTTAATACCAATATAAAGTAAATAATTACAAAACTTTATTTACAATTCAAAAGCGTATAACATTTTGGAAATATGCTCCTCCAATTAAGATCATTAATTAAAAAGAAATATTTTTAAAAATTTCTAAAGATCTTTTGACGCTTAAATTAAAACATGTTGACATTTTTATTTAATGTTTTAATGTTCTTGGGGTGTTTTGTCATAATTTTTGTTTTACTTTTAAAATTCTTATTCGGTTGTCTGACTATTCTTTATGCCTCTGTTTTTAGACAATCCTCAGGGGAATAAGGATCTGTCCTTAATCATCGAATTTGAGTGTTACGATGCTTTCTGATGATCTATATGTATTTAATTCTAATTCAAATTATAGACTTCACCATTTTTAGGCAAAAAAATGTCAAATTCTTTAAATTGTTATTATTCGTAGAATAATCTAACATAAAAATTATAAATATTTTCCAACTGATTCCTAGAAAGTGATCTTATTGGAATCAGTTAGAATGAGAAATTTAATCTTACGTAAACAAACTGAATTTTTGAGGTTATAGAGTTTATTAAAAGTAATCAAATATGTTCCCTTCTCTTTCCCTGAACATCCACAGGCGAATTTCCTTGTCTGTTGGCGACCTTCCATCTTCAGAGGGTTTACGCTGCGTATATAGTACAAGCCTACATCCCCAGCTTTCTCATCGTGATTGTCTCGTGGGTGTCCTTCTGGGTGAACATCGACGCCATCCCTGCCCGCGTGTCAATTGGTAACTTGATGAAATCTTTAACGAACTGTATTGTTTCTATATACCAGAGGAGTTTTATACAGAACAATATTTACTGGCTTTTTGAATATATAAAAAAGTATGAAAATTTCCTGCACAATATATATATAGATTCCATTATTCAAAACTAACTTTTTTCAAGAATAATTTAAAGAAAAAAAATAATTCTTTTTCAAATTTCGCATTCTTCATAAATTGATTAAATAAAACATTTTTAAAGATTATTTAGAAATAAAAACTTTTCGCATTCTTCTTAGATGATGTATCAGGTGTAGCATTTCCCTTTGAAGGCATTTTTTAAAACATAAGTTTTTAACATTATTTTTCAAACTAAAATATTTAGATTTATCCTGAACAAACTGAACTATGTGGGATTCATTTTGTCCCATGATTTAATCAACTCTTCTTTGATATAATACGAGAAGAAAGAATTTATGGGAAGGAAAATTTTTTAATATTCTTTGGGGAAATAAGTAAGCATAAAACATGATTATGCCAAATTCAGTGTCAGGCCAACTTATCGCCTTCCAATCTCAATAAACGCTTGTTTTGAGTGGTTAGCACACACCAATACTGAGAAATATTTAGACATGTTTTTAATTAAAATTTAACGCAATATATAAAGATTGGTTGTGTATATATCGGACGCATGGTCTAGCTTTTAGGTCAGATTTTTTAAATAAGCCTTGTTTGACTTTTCCGAATAATAAATATATTATATTAATGTTGACAGAATGATAGATATAAAGTTCATGCTTAAAGCTTCAAGATAAAAAACAACTATTTGCAATTCTGAAAATAAATACTCTAACATTTAACAAACATTTTAAATAATAGTTCAAAATAAATTATTATTCATTTCAAACAAAAATATTTACTGTATTTAATTAATTTAATTTATTTTATGTCAATGTTGCAGTTTTCGGGCGAACAATTATTGAACAATGCGAGATTTAATTTCAAAGACATTTATTTAATATCAATAAAGATGTTAGATATTAACAATCATAGAATTTATATCTGTGGTGACAATCAAAGTTTTTAGGTACTCTATGTAAACAATGTGAAAACAAAAAAATGTATTACATTATTAACTGTAAACAATATTTGCAATCAAATGTAAACAAACAGACTTATTTCGTAATATTTATGTTACAGTTCGAAAAAGACCCATTGAAATAGACGTTGATCATAGTGCGGCGATATTGTCTTTCGGCTCCGTTGTGGTTACAACGATATGTGTCTGCTTTGATACTTGGGACACATTTACAATTTCCGATGAAGTACCCGCAGTTA
>JAUZNC010056726.1:0-13936 GCA_034780395.1 Vannuccia rotundouncinata | reverse complement strand
TTCGCACTTAGGGCAGATTAGTAAGTTTCTTGAGTTTAAATTTCACTAATCATTCTAAACCATAGATTATCATATACATAATGTTCCTTTTTATATTTATATACTAGTAAAATAATTAATTTGTTCTAATATTATCCTAACATTTTCCAAATTAATTATTTTCAATTTTTTAAAATCAACATAATTGAACAACAGTATTCTGCCACAGTTTACACTCAACAGGTACTGAACATCTGACAACTAGCCCACATGTTAGGTCACTATATTGTTGTCATCCGCTTTTCCCAAACAGCTGTATGTTCACTTGTTTATTTAAATGTTTTAAGAAATGTGTTAGGATTTTCAAAATTTATACTGATGTAGTAATATTTTCTTAAGTTTAAAATATGAGCTGAAGTATATAAATCATTTTTCTTTCAGTTCTTTTACAAGTTTATATATAACTTTTGTTGTATATTTTCCTAGTCATGACTATCACACATTTCTTTATCTTTATGTAATTATCATGTTTTGCAGACTATAACTAATAGTGACTGAAAATAGTCAACACTACCAGAGTATGTTCTGTGCACCTTATTTACTGCACAATATGTGTTGATATTTTAATCAATATATCACTTGTTTTTGAGGTTAAACACAACTCACACAATCAATAATTATGTGTTTCCTTTCTGTGTACTATAATAGTACACCATTTTAATCACAATTTCTAAACTGAATGTTTGAACAATTTTTGTACATTTATCATGCTGAATTTTCATACAGATTTGACCAGCTCATGTAGTTGTTTCAATGTATTCCTGAATTTTTGGAGTATATGGAAATATATGGAGTATAATAAAAGATAAATCCCAACTACTAGGTTCATGGGGTCAAGTAGCTGGTCTGGAAATAGAAAGGAAACAGGAACTTTATAATATAAAACAGATCTTTACCACAGCCACTTTTGCAACCATGAACTTTCCTCTCATTCTTGATTTCATTTCTGATATTAAACAGCTTTTGTATGGGTTGATGTGTTATTGCAGTCACTTCAACTTCAGCTCCAATATCTGGTGGATAACTGATTGTCTCTGTTTCTGGTGATCTACTTCTGGTCTCTATATCACTCTTTGCTTGGTTAGGCTGGGCCCCAGACTCTTCTTCATAGGTAAGTACTAAGTAAGTACTAAATCTAAGTACTGGGCCTCTATACTGCCCCTTGTGTAGCTTATGCCTATTGTTATGTTTTGGGGTCTGACCTAAAGAGACAATTCTGAAAGCTTTTGGGCCATAGGCTTCATAAATTCTGTATGGGCCTACCCATTTATGATGGAACTTTGCACAATGCCCTTTCTTAATAACCATATTTTTTAACCAGACTTGGTCCCCAACCTTTAATAGTGGTTCTAAGCCTTTCTTGTCATACTGTTTCTTTGCTTCAGTCTGGGCTTTTCTAACCTGATCATTATAGCTTAGGATATCTGCTTGCATTTTCTTTACACAGTCTGTTACTGAGTTAAAGGGAGCTTGCAACCATTTTAGAGAGATGATCATCTGTTGGAAGATTCATGGTCTCCCAAACAAAGCCTCATGAGAGGAGTAATTAGTAGAAGAGTGCACTTTTGATTGGTAAGCTAACACACACCTTGGGAGATGTTCATCCCAGGTCTTCCCTTCATTGGTAACTGCTCTTTGAAGAATGCCTTTCAGTGTTCCATTGAATATTTCAACCAAGCCATTGCCTTGAGGGTAAAATGGGGTCAATCTAGTTTGCTTAATTGGTAAGAGAGTTCAAAGTTCAGCCACTACTCTGCTCATAAAATTACTACCTTGATCAGTATGAATATATTGAGGAGCACCATAGTGTGAGATCCACAAATCAATGAAAGCAGTGGCTACTGTGGGGGCTTCTATATCCTCTAAAGGAATGATCTCTGCCCATTTTGTAAAGTAATTAATGATGCATAATATATATTTATATTCATTCTTTAATTTTATCACTAGGCCCACCAACAATATCCATCGCTACTCTTTCCATAGGAGCCTATACATTCATAGGTTTAAGGGATTGGATCTTTACATTCAGCACAAATATGACAAGATGACACCAGTCTCAAATATCTTCACTTATTCTAGGCCACCAATACTTGGATCTGACTTGTTGATCATGCATAACTTGTAAGACTTGTGGAACTCAATGTGCTGCCACTACTGCTGCTAGCTTCATAGTGACTCTTCCTTTTCTAAAATGACTTCTTTTGACTACATTATTTTCTAGAGACATTTGTCGATAGTTATCTCACAAACTAAATCTTCTTGAATCTTTGTCTGCCACCACTGGTGGAACTTTCTTTTCTAATAAGGCCTGCTTAATTCATTCGCCATTTTATTTCTACTCTGATGTGCCACCCACTCTTCTGGGGACTGGGGTGAATAGCTTTGCACTGCTGCAATTTCACAATTTGGGCAATTAGAATGTGCTGCTAGTGGTTGTCTGCTAAGAGAGACAGCATTGTTATGTACCCTCCCTGGACAATGAACTATTGTAAAACTATCCTCTTGCCACCTAGCTACTTGCCCAGAAGGATTTTTCTGAGTTTTAAGCCATGCTAAGGGTTGATGATCACTTCTAATTAGGAACTCCATTCCAATGAGATATGAGCGAAATTTCTTTATGCTCTCTATGATAGCTAAGAGCTCAAATGTTTTAATCACAGAATAACTTTTCTCAGCTTTGGAAAAGCATCTAGTAAAATAGGAAATTTCTTTTTCTTGTCCATTTTTGTTCTTGGGAAAGCACACTGGCGATCATACTACCACTAGCATCTGTATCTAAGATAAAATGTTCAGCTTCTTTTTCCTAAAAATAGGGTAGCTTAGGATGGATGGACTGGTTAATTTCTCTTTTAGATTAGCAAAAGCTGTTTAGTAAACCACTGACAAAAATGATTTTTGTCTAGCTAAGAGATGAAGAGGTCTAGCTATATTGGCAAAGCCTTGAACAAAACGTCCATAGTAAGTAAACATGTTAGTGGACATGTTCATGACTGATACAGGGACCCCTTCTAGTTTATAGGATAGAAGGGCCCTCCCTGCAAGGCCATTAGCAGATTTATTTATTTTCTCTATAAGGTAAGGCTTGATCTGTTATGGAATTGTTGTAATTAAGTCTACCTAGGACCATAGTCTAGGACATTGGAGTAATAACTCCTAGTATGTTCTAGGAGATGTCAACTGGGGTTGTGAGATATTTGTAGCATGTGGTCCCTTCTTTAGTGGTACCCCTTTCACCATAAACTTGAGACATATTTCCCTACCATACCACTGGCATTGGGTCTCCCATTGCTGTACTGAGGACCACTTTACTTCTCTTCAGCTCTACACTAGTTATTAAGCTTTTACATAATTTAACCATTGTGAGTATACTATTTCCTCTAACAACTAAAATTATCATAACTCAGCAAAACAACCAGAATTAAAGCATGATTTCTGAGACTTAGTGATGATCTAATCTATGGAATCCACTAGAAAGAACTGTAGCTCTCACATAGATACATTTATTATTAGAAGAGAGAAATGAGACATATTTTTGATATCGATATTGTCATTTATATTTGTCTCTGTACTATTAAATATGAGTATGCAATCATTTATCTAACGAAATTCAAAAATTTGATTTACTTACTTCACGTTTAGGACAAAATATTTTGCAATTAAAGCCATGATACCCTTAAAAAATATGCACGTCGATGACTTTGTGTCAGTTACATCACAAAAAATTTCTCCATCAACTAAAATGACTGTGTTCTGGATGACGTATCCAGAAGTTGAGGTAATACCTAAAATTAAACTAAAATTCTAAACAACTAAAGAAAAAAATAGTTTAATAAATATAGAAACAGACTGGTCACTTCACACAGCAGTGATGGCTGGTTGGCCTCCTTAACAAATGAAAATATTATTTCAAAACATAGCAGATAGGATTTCAATACATCAAATACAATTATAAAAAGAAGGTTACAATCATAACAATCATTGACACTGTAGGTATATAAAAATATTTATTTCAGATGTGAGAGTATTGTACAATCCGTTTTCTTTCATTAGAATTAATATATGTTCATATAAGCATTTTTAAATCACATATATATAACTATACAGATATTTATTATAATATGATATATTATGTATGTTTAATTAAGTTATACCTATTGTCCAATAGCCTGCATTCATAGACATGTATAAAATATGTATTCTATATAGTACATTTACTTTTCTTTACAATTTGCATGTGTTTCTGAAATCTGAAAAAATAATAGTTTTAAAAAATATGTTAATGTAAAACAAATACTAATATATATATATATATATATATATATATCGCAAAAAATATAGAGTTAGATTGCTCGTTCTAGATTGTTTGAACACAATAGAACAATATAAATACAAACAAATTATAAATATACAAATCAGCAAAACAAATGTTTTTCAAGCAGCTGTGGATGATTAAATTAACCACCTATTATTCAGTCAGCCAGCACCTGATATTCTGCCAGCTCATGATATTCAGACTATATACTGTCTGTTTATTAGGCAGTCATTTTTGTTTTCCTGATGACCCAGATTACTAGACCGACAGAAATGATTCCCATAAAGACACTCACCACGAGAGCCAACATTTTAAAATTGGGTTGAAGCCATTCATGTGTTTCTGTGAATTCTGGGTTGTCTGAAGCCTCCCTTATGTCCATCTGTACCCTTTTATTATGTAGCATATCCATTTTGATCCATTTGTCCTTTAATTGGATATGCAAAGCTATTTCTGAGAGTATTGTTGGGTGAAAAGAAAATTCAGGGATTGCTGTTGATGGGTATAATATATGTGTTATAGTAAATGGTTGGAATGTTTTGGGACAAGGCACTATAAATGTCCCTGTGATATTTAATAACAAACATTTATTCCCATGAAATTAAAAAGTACTTTGTAGGTGTTGGCGATTGCTACATGCTGTCACATTAAATGGGGTTGTCATCACTTGATGAAACTCATCAATTATCCAGACACTTGGATCGTGTATAGTCCAATTTCGGGATGATTAGATTGATGCGTCTTTGACACATCAGTCCTACACATTCCTCTGTGAGATGAATATATGGTTTATGTGGGATAGGTACATGTTGTAGTTGTGTGGTTTGGTTTGGTATAAAGGATTATCAGTTCTTCTCCTAAGAAGGATTGTATTTGTATGGGAAACTGGGCTCTTTCTAATATTGTGATTTCTTGATCCTTCATGGCTACTAAATTTATTAATTCCACACAATCCTTATTATCACATTTACCATCTGGCTACGAAATCTAATATTTCCTTGTAACTCCACTGAGCTAGCCTTGAAAAATGTCAGTAACATTAAGCATTCATCTAACAACAACCATTTGTTCATTGTATGTTTTAAGCCATTCCACCGAGTTTCCAATTTAGAGAGGGCAACTTTATGTTCTTGGTCTATTTCCTGAATTAAATGATAAGCTATTTTTAGGTTGTGGACCACCAAATTTGATAATTTTAGTATTTGCCATTTGTGAACTGTGTGTTATAATTTTGTTGTCAATGAATTGGTGTATTTCTCCACTATGAACAATAAAGTGATGCAATGTGCAGCTCTTTTGTGTCTTCTACTCTTTGTACCTGGGGAAGAAATACATCTCTGGTTATGACACTGGGACAAGTCGCTGACTACTTGTATAGTCTGTGATGTGATTAAAGATTCTACCATAGTTTTATTGTTCAACACATTGTCTATTCTTAAAATTTGGTTATTATAGTAATGGATTGTCAGAAATGCCTCATCACAAATTGCTGATTCTGGGGACATAATGTTAGGAATTAAATCTACTCTGTATGATGGGTGCAGACAATATTGAGAATCATTCTTCAAATTAATGATTGCTGGGGTTAATGACATAAACTAGGTTGTGTTCCAATCAAAGATTTCATTGTGGCTTGCATTACTTGACTCGAGAGCCGTGATCATTTGTAGCATCTTTGTATCCACATTGCATCAAAGGCAATTTTTTTATTTTGTCATCTTTGATGTTGTGTGCTTAAAGAAGGTACCTTTGTTATAGTTTGTTCAACTTTGCTAATTTGTAGTTACAGGATTAACAGGGTCTCTCATCTTGTCTTCGCGTTAAATTTTGTAATTACTGGATTGACGTCAGTAGTAATTCTTGTATTATTATTTGTAGTTACAGGATTAGCATCTGTGTCTGGATTTATTTCTTTTTCTTCATCTTTTACCGATTTCATAGTGTTATCAGATTCTTCTGGAATCACATACGGTTGTTCCGGTTGGTGTAGAAACTCAGTGTTGAAATACTCTTCTCATGAAAATGGTTGTTATTTGCTTGCAGAATTTGATCTTTTGTTAATGAAATGAATAATCCTTCCACAGGCGGATTTATTGCTTCCTTGATGGGGTTGACAGTTTCTTTTGTCGTCTTCGTTTTGAATTGTTCTGGTGTTGGGTCTGGTTGCAGCCACTGAGATGATTTTAAATTATTTGATTAGTTGCTTATTCAAAGTTGCTTGCATCTGTTTTAGGAATGTTGCCATTGAGTCAACACTTTTTACTGAAAGAATAAGGGTTTTTGCAGTTTTCTTGCAAGTCTCTTGAGCCATTTGGAGTTTCTTGGCATCCCGGTGTGCTGCAGTAACATTCTCATATGATCGACCCATTGTTGTCTCTTTAATGGTCAATGAATTTAAGCCCATAACGAAACGGCCCATGATCATCTTGTCCAAAAATTCTACTTTAGATGTTGAGTAGGCATGATGTGCACCTATTCTGACACAAGTTAAAAACTCCTCAAAAGATTCGCTTTGTTTCTGTGTTAATGCTTGGAATTTAATCCTTGTATAACAGTCCCCTTCTTCCTCCATGAAGCGTTGTTGTAGGGCCTCAACCATTTGCTTTTGCTTTCGCATAAGTTTGGAAACGGCTGTATTATAAGGCCCTTCTCTCTTCTCTTGGTGATCGATTGATCAAGAGCAAAGCTGCCTGACCAAGATCGTCCCGATTATTAGGTCTTGTCCTGGTACGTCTTTCTTCGTCCTGGTTTTTATTTGTTCTTCTTTCCGCGGGTAAGGGGCACCACTGTAAAATAAGTGATTTCTCGGTTTTTGTTGACCTTAAACCTTATTTCCAAATATCTTAATAGAACAGAAAAGACTGATAGTATTCTGAAGGTTTTATATTGAACAAGACAAGGTTATAATCTAGTTGATCTCAACTTGTGGATAAATGTGTTCATGCAAGACACTTTCTTATATAACGTCCAAGATGAGGGTGCATCTTAAATGAATGCACTTTGGGTACAATATTACATAGGTGTTCATTATAGAAATTATTATGCTTATACAAAGAGACCACATAATATAACTATGTATTCAGATTTGAACCTAACTATAAGAAAAAAACATTGTACATTTATAATATATAGTTATGGGTGCAATCATATACTTTTAATACAAGGTAGTAACAACAGATAAGATGGACAGCAATTTGAATACAGCTGCCTGTATAGAGTATGTGGTGAATATGTTGTATAAGAGATGTTGGTAGCACGCTTGTGTGCGGAAAACATGTCACACTAAAAACTGGAGGTTTGTTTATCTATATACATTAAAGTACTTATAAATTAGGGTGGGAAACATTTTGGTTTACATTACATATACCTAAGCGATCCCTGGTGTTTTAAGGTTGTTTATGGTAGATATCAAAACAAAATCTTGTTTGTGCTTATAAATATATTCACCACAGCTTCAAAGAGTCTGGGTATTAAGTAGATGTTCTTTGGTGGAGGGGACAGGACGTTGATATACAAAACAATTTATTTATATACTTACACGTCAACTACCAAGTGCAATAGTGTTCACTTAATCTGTCAGTGAAATGTTAGGTGCAACGTTCTTTTATTAATTACATAAACTATAATTTCAACAAATAAATTATAATAAAATTACATAAATATCCATACCCTTACACATGCCCCTCTCTGATGAATAGACTGTCCCAGTCTATGGCCATATACAAGGATAATTACAAATTATTACCATGTATTATCACCAATACCATATGTTATTAACATTATAAATGAGATTGTATATATCTATTACAGTTAATCACCATCTTCATCACCAACATGAATTTATATTAATTCAAAATAGTCTCATATTGTATCAAACGATAGTTAAACATATATCATAGTATTGTTCAAAATAATTCACACATATAATCATTATATAGTTCAAAAATAATTCACATATACATCAAAAGTATAGTTTAACATATATAGTCACATATATCAAAAGTATTTTTCAAAAACCGGTTGCATATATAATTATTGTCCACTGTCTAAATTATTTAATCTGTCTGTGGAACTTGTGTTTTAATGGTAGTGTACATTGATTTTATGTATATTGGAGTTGGAGTTGTTTCGAGAGAAGTAATTGAGTCACTGTCATCTTAGTATATTGCACTCCCCCCAACCAGATCAAACCAGGAACACATAATTCTTGTTTGTAAAACTTGTTATACTAAGCATCTTTATCATAGGTTATATTTTGTGTATCCAATGGACTACCAGTTTCAATTTATTAACAAAGAATAATTGCCAATTTCATTCTGTATATTGTTGATGGAAGTATTCATGTAATATATGTATCAATCTTTTAACAAATGAGGTGAAGAATAGAAGTATAATGAAATTATTTAGCACTTTTTACCCTCCTCCAGAAGTTCTTGCCTTTTGTTCTTTTGCACTTCAGCACCTGACAATTTTGGTTTCATTCTGAAAAACAAATTCCATACATGATAGTAATACATACCTAGTGTAATGAATTGCGTAATGAATTATGCAATAAGTAAGTTTGCACATTGAGAGCTGCCTATTAAAATTTGGGATGGCTCTTTCTCTTAATAAAATCTGTCAATATTTTGATACCTGCTATGTTACCTACTGAAAAGGCATTTAAAGGCACATAATTAAGGCTGTAGCTATGTGTTTTTGATTGGAGCAATTCACACTTGGGCGATTTGCATGAAGGGAAATTAGGGGCAAAATATAAAACATGCATAAATATATTTTTAAAAAGTGTCATTATAGCTGTTGGTGCGCTGCTCTTATTAAAGCGGATATAGCCATGGTTCTCATGGACCTTGTGGACAGTTGCAAGAATTTGGCAGATTTATTTATGGAAGTTTTATTTTTCCATTAGGTTTATTGTAAATGTGACATAAATAACATATTTTTTGATTTTTAAAATTATTATTAACATCCTAAAATTAAATTATTTTCAAAATTTTGGTAAACATGCAGAAAAACAATATTATCATTTAAAAAGGATAAAACAAATCAAAATGTCAAAAAGTCCAAATAAAGTAGCAAGGATAATAATGACATATCCAATAAAAAATTGTATTTATTTTTAAAACATCTAAATAAAAACTAACCAATAATAAAAATGTGTTGAAGGGCTATATGAATTATATGGATTATGTTTAAAAATATTAATTTTGCAAAAAATAATTTGTAAATGTCAGAAAGAATATATAAATGATCTGACACTAACAGTCTTATATAGTAAACCACAATAAACAATTGTCCACTGCTATCCTGGAAATGTTAATACTAATTAAACCTATTAAGGATGAAGCATTTTGTAAAGTGACATATTTTAACTTTAGATTCAGGTATAATCATTATTAATAACATTATTTTTAACTATAGTATTAGATGGTATTTTAAGTAAATATCTATTACAACATTACATTTTTTGAAAATAAATATGTATCCCTAAAAAATATAATTTTGCCATAGGTAATGGGAACATTCATCCTTAATGTGTTAATAGCTATATACTATATGAACAGGGTGGCAAAGATCCAACACATTGTAGTGATATGTAGGTAAGTATATAGCCAGCACATGGCTCATCAAGGTATCAATCACAGTATCTGCTTCATGCTTATGAGGAAGTAAATGTAAAATATATATGTTTTTATGATGAGAAGGACTTCACACTTGAAGTTCCAACTAATCGCCAAAACAATTATGCAAATGCACATTAAAGAAAGTGTGCATGCCTATATCATGAATGATCATGGTTTTAATTAGAGCTTATGGTTTCCTTCTATGTGTCCAGGAGTGGTAAAACTAACATATTGTAAATTCACAAGAAACTAAAATGAATGTTACAAATTTCACCAATCATTTGGAGAGAGATATATTGCCTGTGTGCACACAATTGTATCCACATTGAGATTTTATCTTGTTACTTAATGGAGAAACTTTGCATACTTTTAATTTCATAGTTCTTCATCCATTCTGATGTAAGAAACTCACTATGACGATCGTCAGTCATCACAACTGGACCAAAACGTTCATAACCTTAACCTCTTCCCCCCAGATACACAAGCACATTTTTCATGTCAGCTGGAAGAATATTAGAACACTGATGATTCAATCAGATTTATTGATTCCATTGTTCATTCATTTTGATGTAATAAACTCACTATGACGATTGTCGGTCATCACAACTGGACCAAAACGTTCATAACCCTAACCTCTTCCTACCAGATACACAAGCACGTTTTTCATGTCAGCTGGAAGAATTATTAGAACACTGATGATTCAATCAGATTTGTTGATTTCATTGTTCATTCATTTTGATGTAAGAAACTCACTTTGTTGATCTTCAGTCATTACCACCAATGCATGCAATAGTGCTTTAAATATTCTATCACAAAAAAATGTCACTTTGTTGCCATTTTAAACAGTTTTATTACTATTATAACAATTAAAATATTTTTTTCAGTTCTGTATTTCATAAATGACAGGAGAGTGCATTATTTTAATTTTAAAAAGTCATTGACATGGTTCATATTAGTCAGTGAAATAAAAGTAGTCCAGGAAAATTTCGAATGTCTTCTTTTATAAATACATGTGTTCAATAAAATTTTGTTACTGCTCACAACCAAATTTGTTCAGGTCAGGTGGAATAATAATTGGAACACTGAAGATTAAATCAGATTTGTTGATTCCATAGTTCTTCATTCATTCTGGTGTAAGAAACTCACTTTGTCGATCTTCAGTCATTACCACTGAATCTTCATAACCTGGGATTGCATCATCATGACGATTTAGAATGCAGCCAATAGAGCTTTAATTATTCTATCACAATTTCAGGTCTTTTAATTTATGACCCTTATGAGATTCAGTTTTATTACAATAAGAATGTCACTTTGATGCCATTTTAAATAGTTACTATTATAACAATTAAAAATCAATTTTATCAGTTCTGTATTTCATGAAATGACAGAAGAGTGCATTATTTTGATTAAACAAAGTCATTGATATGGTTCATAGTAATCAGAGAGATCAGTGAAATAAAAGTGGTCCAGGAAAATTTAAAATGTCTTCTTTTATAAATACATGTGTTCAATAAAATTTTGCTTCTGCTCGCAACCAAATTTGTTCAGGTCAGGTGGAACAATAATTGGAACACTGAAGATTAAATCAGATTTGTTGATTCCATAGTTCTTCATTCATTCTGGTGTAAGAAACTCACTTTGTCGATCTTCAGTCATTACCACTGAATCTTCATAACCTGGGATTGCATCATCATGACGATTTAGAATGCAGCCAATAGAGCTTTAATTATTCTATCACAATTTCAGGTCTTTTAATTTATGACCCTTATGAGATTCAGTTTTATTACAATAAGAATGTCACTTTGATGCCATTTTAAATAGTTACTATTATAACAATTAAAAATCAATTTTATCAGTTCTGTATTTCATGAAATGACAGAAGAGTGCATTATTTTGATTAAACAAAGTCATTGATATGGTTCATAGTAATCAGAGAGATCAGTGAAATAAAAGTGGTCCAGGAAAATTTAAAATGTCTTCTTTTATAAATACATGTGTTCAATAAAATTTTGCTTCTGCTCGCAATCAAATTTAGTTAGTGAAATTTTGTAATTTTGTAAGACTGAACCATGTATTGAGATCATAGTCTTTAGGGTAACATCCTTTGTTCTTGTTGGCATAGCATTATGGTAGAAGAAGTGTCTAAATTTTTACCAAGTATGAATTCCAGGTTGGATAAATTGTATTTCAGTAGCTGTTGTAACTCTGTCTATGACTTCATAATAAGTTGCATCAATGTACTCTCTGGCATCAATAAATTGGTGTTTTGTGCAACCATCACCTATTCTAGAGAATATTGATACCTGGTATTTTTTTCATCTGTTTGTTTGATTGTTCATTAAGTCCATCATAAAATGAATTGAAATTATCATCATTTTTTAAATGCTTGTAATATTTGTTGTAAGCTGAATAAATCAAATGAGATATTTTCAGACAAAAAAATATAGTTGGTTCTGTCATTTATGCAACACAACAACAATTTTTGTATAGAAAATCAACATTGGATTAATTAAAAAAAAATTACATACTCATTATATTTCCAACCTTCGAAATCTAGAAAAATAAAATAATATCCTTTATTACCCAATATCATGCTTTTTATGCAAAGTTTATTTTAAAAACTCTAATAAGAAGCCAGTAACAACTGTCAGTTGGCTATATTTGGATAGAATGGGACATTAATCAAGAGCCTTTCACAAACCTATAAGTCTGATAATATTGTTAAAAAACTACAAAATGAAACCGAATTATAAGCAGATAATACTGATAAATTAAAGGTAATCAAATCGAAAACATGTTCATAGCTATGTTTAAAATTTCATTAATTATTTGTGGTAAAATTAAAGAAATTTGTAAATTTTTAAGGAATTAAAGAACAATAACAGGACTGATATTAGGGAGTATTGCACTCATTACTCTGAAATGTTCTTTGTATTTAATCTAATAAAATAGCTTTCTGTTATGAGTACTATTTGACGAGATGAAATAGAGGCTGGTAGCCACAGTAGTGAGTGATACATTGACTGGCTGATTTTATCTTTATTGATGCCAGCAGCCTATCCATGCATTGTCATCAAGATCCTGAAAAGAGTTGCAGTGATCTGCCAATTGAGAATTTACAATAATAAATTACATGTTATTCTCTAAATATAGAATAATAAATTTTAATAATTATGTCATAGAAAGGCTATAAAGTATTAATATGACCAGTTATATCTTGAAGAATAGTTTAGATTTTAGAGATATTCTAAAATATTTAACCACTTAGATATGTTTTTATAAATTATATTTGAAGAATGTTAAAAGGAATGATAAGATGAAGTACATGTACAAGAACTGATTGCATAATACACAATGCCAAACTAATCCCCATTGGGAGTCATTTATATATAGAGAAACAAGAGTATGTTCTTAAGTTTTAATTGATTTATTAATTACATATAAATATAGAATACAGAAAAAAATACAAAAGTAAAGCAATTAAATAGAAGTATATATAATAGATTAAATATTTGTAAAAATTGTGGTATTAGTTTTCATATTTGTAATTCTGTCACAATAATTGATATTATTATTAACAATATTTTATATAAAGGTACTCAAAATAGTATATAATGCTTTTTTAGTTGTATATTTACTTACTGCAAGAAGAATGGTATCCATTTAATTCCCTATATTGTTTGATATGTTCCATATGGCTTCTTGTTTTAAAAAATCATGTTACTTTCAACAGAACATGTTACTTATTACATACAAAATGGAATACATGTTCAAATTGATAAATGGTATGCATATACAATTTATTCACTTTATTATGTATATCTAATTTTATTTACATAGGGTTACCACCTGAAGAATCCTTGAATTACCCATCTCTATAGGGTGGCGCCGAAGTTGTTATCCCCAGTATGAAATAATGTATAACTTCATGTTGATAATAATAAAAAATTATTTATATTTC
>JAUZNC010056725.1:1904-13940 GCA_034780395.1 Vannuccia rotundouncinata | reverse complement strand
TATTGTATTGTATTGTATTGTATTGTATTGTATTGTATTGTATTGTATTGTATTGTATTGTATTTTATTGTATTGTATTGGATAGCATTGCATTGTATATTTAAATTTAATAGATTACCAAAACTTCACAGTTTTAAAGATTTATCAATCTAAAGCCTTTAATTTCACTGAAGAAAAAATTATGTGTTGTAGATATATTATTTTGAACATACAAGAATCATATGATCAATCAGATTATCATATCAACTACAATATAACATGCCATTCCGATAGTTTATAAATAATAATGAATCATGAGCTACAAAATGGCACACAATAGGATAATATGATAAAATGTGCCAGAATATGATAATTTAAATACTTACTTCACTTTCTAACATCTATAATTTATAAGATCATATTTTAGAATAGTATTTATATATTTAATAAAATATCTTAAATGTTATAAAAATCTTTTATTTAAATTTGTTATGGTTCACGTGTTATTTTTTTTTGATTTCAGTATGTTATCACAATATATATTTATCAAAAATCTTTTTTTTTAAATTAAGGGAAAATTTTAATAATTATGAATTTTGAAAATAATCTTTTCTGAATATGTGCATTATATAATTTATTTATGCACTCAATAGGTTATACACAATTCCAATTAGATCCACAAACTGCAAGTAAGTACTACAATTAAAAACATTACATTGCAAGATCTGTGAAGTTAAAAAGTACAAATATTTACAGATAACCGAATTTAAAAAAATTAAACAAATATAAATACTATATTTCTCATAGTCTAATTTTCAGAGTAATTTAAAAAACAAACAAATAATTTCCCAAAAATCAAGCATTATTTCAACCTACCTGAACAAATGGATCCATCTGAGATCGATATTCTTCCTCCATTGTACTCAGACATGTACGAATATCTTCAAATCGATTTTGGAGACTCTTTAATTCCCCAGTTACGGTCTCAATACTAACCCTAAATACAGAAATCGGTTTTGACTTAAGTAAGAGAAAATGGATGGATTGGAGGTCCCAACAAAATATGTTTAAGAAATCGATTATTCGACTTACTGTGCCGCTTGCTTGAGCAGGGGAATACTTTCACCAAGAGTCAAATATTCTGGGTATTTAGTTTCAATTTGCTAAAGAGGAGCATAAAGGATAATAATAACCTTCTCAGTGAGTGTAATACGAAATTCAATGAGCACAGTTTAATACTAAAATTTACTCTTTTTAAGTATTAAAAAATTTCGAAAATAGACAAAATAAAAACCCAAAACTCTTGAAGTTAATTAAAATTATAGTCTTTGTTTTCTGGCTGTAATTTTAAGAAAAACGTACAAGAACCAGGTAATTCAAGAGGGTCAATCGATCTCTGTTGGCTCGAATATCCGAGATCTTGAGGAGGCTCGATAAGCTGAACCCGGCCGCATTCCCGATAAACGCTCCCTATCGAAGAGTTGTTACGAAATTAAGTTCTAAATCTTCTTCAACATTTTAAATTTAAAATCTTACCGAATTTAGAAAATTTCCAATTTCCAGGATCATTTTCATTATGCCTTTTAGCGGTTTTGAAGTCAAAATATCTGAAATGAAGGAGAACATTGTGCGGAATCCAGTTTAACTATTTCAAGCTTCAGAGTACAACTCAGGGACAATGAACAATGATAAATACTTTGAGCAGTCTTCACAAGCCATTCAATGGATGGGGTGAGCCATGTCATTGTCGTATGAAGTTCCGCTTTGAGCAGCATGGCTTTGATACGCTCCTCATATCTGCTCGCAAAAGTTTAATTAAAAATCGAATGACCAATTTTATCTTGAATACAAAGTATAAATCTTACTTAGTGATCTCCACCAACTCCAGCATGAAGAGATCGGCCGAGTCCAGTTTCGTCCGGTCACCAGTGAATCCATTCAGCATTTCCAGTTCGGCAGCCTCTGGGAGCATCTTAAGCAACCCCTTGAGGTTCTCGGGACTGAGGTCGTCTCCTCGACCCGTGCGAAGGATGTTGAGCACCCCGTCGGTCGGGCCACCGCTGATGGAGAGGGATCGGAACTGTTTGATAAAGATGTTGACATTGAGGCTGCGTTGTCCGTCCAGTATGGAAACTTTCTGGAATTAAATCAGCATTACTCTTGACTTGTTGGATTCAAGGGATATTAATTCTGAGTCATTTGAGAAAGCACAAACAATATAATTAAGTAATATTGGAAAAATAGTATTATGATATGTATGCTATTAATGTTTCACTCAATTTTACAAATTGTATCAACGACGATAAGTCAAATGGACAATACAAATGTATTTAAAAGTTATAAAATTGTTCAATTAAATATATATTAAAGCTTCACAGCTTCATACTATTTTAAAATAAGGTATGTAGAAACTACCCACTTCCTCCTTTTTGATTTCGCTAATTGAAGGCATTCCTTTGGCAGCTGGGGTTGTTTGCAGAGCGAAGAGTTTTTCGAGGTCCTTGTAATCCAACTTGATTTTGCTATCGGCTTGCGAAGGCGTCGACCAAATTGAGGGCTTTTTGTTGATGATGTTGAAGGAGAACTTGGACCAGCGAAACATTTTCATCTTGACACTGGGCTGAGGTCCCAACCCCGCAGGTGGCATGAAGGGTGGAGGTGGAGGTGGTACACCCTTGCCACCAGGAATGGGAGGAGGTGGTGGGGGTGGGGGAGGTGGTGGAAGACCTACTCCTGGAGGTGGAGGTGGAGGAGGCGGAGGGGATATTGGAGTTTGAGGCGGAGGTGGAATTGTAACAACTGGTTTTGCTTCCTCCTCTTTACTCGGCAAATCAGAAATAATTTCTGGAGTAACTTCTTCTTTCTTCTGTGAATTGTCTGTCTCGAGGTCATTGCCTCCTTCGTGACATTTACATGTGCAGATTGAGGTTGCATTCTCTAAATCGTTGCGTTCGAAGAGGGCGGATACTTGGATCCTGTTGGTACTGGTTTGGACCAGATGCTCGGCTTCTTCACGCTTCTCTATGAGAACGGCCGAACTGGTGAACCGGTTTATTGTGGACCAGATGAGGTCATAGTGAGGATTTGTGGGACTGAGTTGAAAAAGATGCAAAAGAATCTCAAGCAGATTTTCTTCTGAAGAACTTGATTTGACCTAGTACAAAAAAGGAAAAGTAGTTATTAATTTTCCTTCTTTGAAATGTTAAAAGGTACGTTTTAGTCACAGACTATGTAACTCTTATTATATTGATTAATTAAAAATTTATGCAGTAAATTTTAACAAATTCTTTTACTGCTTATGAATTTAATAATATTAAAAATTTCCATTAAATGTTTGTTTTTTAATATACTTCAAATTGACTCAAAGTTTTACAAATTTATGTCAGCCAATGAAATCTCCTCTGCGAGAAAGAGCCTTACTTGAGCCATGAGACATTTAAACACTCCCTCCACGTCCGTCAGATCGGTGTCCGCGAGTTCCGGAAAATTGGCTTCATCCTCGATCAGGTGTTCTTCGAAGACTTCCATCTGAATTCTGAGTCGGTCTGAGACGTTGAGAGAACTTTTAAGGCGGTCGATACTTGCTTCTAATTGGAGGCCTGTCAGTGGATGATATATAACGTCGAATTTTAATAAAAGAGCATTATCGAAACAAATTTATTGTTGTAAATATACGCAGTAACTTTAACTGGTTACCTTAATGATTTTAAAATTAACGTTTATATTCTCAACTAAAAAATTGTGAAAAATTGGATAAAAAACTTTATTAATTCAAATTTATTAAATTATCGATGAAAATAATATTGTCTTTTTCTAGAAAAATGGACCAACAGAATTTTAGTGTATTAATATCATAAATTAAGCTCGTATAGTATTTTAATTTCTACTATATATTTATTTATAAAACTAAAATGTTATTATAATTCTATTTTACGTGGCGTCAATTTATATTTTTATAGCTCAATAGAGATTACACAAATGGTTTTAAAATGAATCTTTGGCAACCGGGTCTTAGGTATTAACAATTCACTTGTATTATGAAAGGTAATTCATTAATTGTTAGGTTTTGAATAAGTCTGATCTATATAGATAAGAAAATTATAATTTAAAATATTAATATGGTCGAGATATTTCATTAAAAACCTTTACCTATATAGAGAATCTTGCCTATTAATAATTAATTTATTCGCACGACAGTTTTAGGGATCACGATATATGGCAAAATATTTCATAAATTGAAGCATTGTTCTTCTAAATTAAGATAATTTTATGTGGTTAGAAAGGAACTATTAATACAATGTATTTTATGAAATTATATTAATTTTTTTAATAAAGTATTCAGAAAACAAAAGTATAACATTTTATGTGAGTCTGTCAAACTTTTAATAATATGTATTTTAATTCTAAAAATATAACTTTTGCCTTAATATTGTTAAATTATTTAGTTGTCTTTTACATTTGTTTAATAATTTAAATCTATGTTTTTCAATTTTTAATAACTACGTTTTTGCCTTATCATTTATAAAATCACGGTTTTGTTTACTTAAAAAATCCTAATTTATTTAATTTTTCAATATTATTAATTAAAAACGTTTTGACAATACAATTTATAGAGCTCATATCGTATATTTAAAAAGTGACCCTTCATCTTTAATATTGGCAAATTTTGCCAAAAAATATTTTACTTCTTAGTTCGGACCGTATTTTCATTCTCTCCACAGGATTCTTGTTGGTGAAGAGGAGGCAGTTTACAAAGCCGAGGATCGAGGCCAGATACTCATGATGGTCGGTTTCCACACGGAATTCACTCACGAGAATGTAGAGCGGACTGTTGAGGTTTTTGGCAATCTTCAAGACATTAAAAATGAAGATATTAAATTATTTGCAACACTTTGAATATCAAGGAAATCCTCTAATTGCGTTGAAAAGAAAACTGCATCTTATATGAGTTTCAATATTTGTTCTAAATATTTGTTCTATCTGCAGATTATTTTTGAATACATTATCGATTTTCCTAAATTTAATTGTTAAATATTAAACTGGAATATTTTTTATTAAATGAAAAGAGCCCTTTTCAATTAATTTAATTTTTGTATATCAGTTTCCAAATGCTTTAATATATTTGCAATAATTAAGGTTTAAACTATTAAAAAAAATAATATATGGCATAAATATTACGAATTTTTATTTTATATTATACAAGCGGTCGCAAAAATTACGATCAAAATACTATTAAACAATTTTTTACTGAATTTTTTGTTTTTAATTTTCAATGCTTCAATGACGAAAATTTAATTAAATAATATTTAGTTTAATATTCAACATTTTAGAATAGAAAAATAGTATTATTGCGCCTTATTGTCTGATTATATCAATGGTTACAACTGTTGCATTTGCACCTGATATGACCGAAGTGCTTCAGTGGCAGACTTACGACCTTCTTCGGAGAACAAGGATAGTCCAGAGAGTAGTTCAAAGATTTGTGTCTTCACCAGAACATTCCCGGTCGAGCATCCTGAAGATGGAACCATAAAGATTAATTAATATTTAGAATATATTCTTACTTCTAGCTAACCTTGGTCGAAATGTTTCTTGTTTAATATTTTCAAACAGATTCATAACTTTACCATCTATGTAACCTTTGTATGTATATTAAACAAACAATCCAAAATAAAAATAAAAGTACACCAAGAAAATTCACACTCCGTTTAAATAAAAAAAATTCTCTAATTTCCTTTTAGATAATTTAAATATGAGTTCTTTCAATTGGAACCAGCTGCTATAGCTGGTGAGTAGCTTACATCATAATCTTTTCTCGCTTCAAATATTCCCCCTTATTTTAGGAGACAGTCAATCACGGCAAAGGTCCGAACTACAAAATAATCCTCTCTGTTCGGCTATATTCAAGAACAATGGATTGGTTGGGGGGCTTCAGCGAAAACATATTTCAACCTTTCAGAAATTTCATTAACAAGAGTTCAAGTGGTGAGAAAAGTTTAAAAGTGACTTACTAATTGTTGCGTAATAAAATTGGTTGAACTGTTTTGACCAATTTAGGAAAAAGCGTTTAAATATAGAACAAATTCAGTCCATGGATAGAAAGAAGCACTGACTTTGATAACAAATAACAAAATAATATTTACGTGTTAAATTTACACTATTAACTGATTATTACAAAGAAAAATAATAATAATTCAAAAAACAAAAATTATTTTATAGTATTATTTGGTTAATTATGACTTCCTTCATAGTTAAAATAGTATAAATAAACCTACATTGTAACAATATTGTTATATTTAGAATTATGTAATAAATCAATGTAAAATTAAACTTTTCCGGTAGTTTAAATGAAAAAACATGTGATTTTAAAATCCATAAAATTTAAATATAGAACTTTTCATTTATCGATTCCTTGTTTTACAAAGATTAGAAATAAGAATTTTAATTTAATTATAAAAAGAGTTTAACATTTATTCAAATTCATTTGAATATTTAAAAAGTTTTTCACATTTATTCACAATGCAGAATTTTTTTTCAAAATCTGGATTTTATAATACCATCCGTAAAAGGTCATGACAATTTTTTAGAATTTCTATCATAGACATACATTTTTTGGTTAACATTAACTGTTCAGAATGGTGGAATTTTATTTATTCGCATATTATTAAATTTTAATTAAGATTTACATACCACAGAATAGTTTATTTGATTTTTTCAGAAAGAAAAGAATGGTATGAAAAAAGTTAAACTTTGAATTGATGTAATTAAAAACAAACAATTTGAACGTATTTATCTTAAATTAATTAAAATCGATATAATATTTTCGGTAAACAAAACATTTCTGAATAATTTTTTTGTTGGCATTACCGTTAGAAATCTTATTGAAGAATTTGAACCACCTAAATTAATTACAATTGATACTTACATGACAGTAAATGAATAATTCCTTTAAATTGATAGTTATAAAATATGATATAAATGTTTACTTGTCTCATTCAATATTCAATTTTACGAATGAAAATGTATAACAACGATAATATACTAAAATGAAGTGCTGAGTAATAAGGAGGAATCGACCAATAGAAATACTTCCACTTCCCAAATATAAATTATTTTGAGATTTCCCTGTTTCTTTTGACGTCAAAAATATAATGTATTTCAATTACATACTACTATTATATGTTTAGTAGTATATATTAATATATGCTTAAATGATGTAACAGCAAAAAAGTCAGTTTAAAACGGATATTATAAGACGATAATTCTGAAAATTTAGGAATGAAAACATCAAACGAATTATATAATTAGATATTCGAATTTGGATAGAAAATATGTCGTTCATATATTAATATGAAAATTATAATATTGAAAGGAAATAAAATTACGTTTTAAACAAAATATTGCTTAATTCTGCTCAATTCTTTTCGATTTTTTGTATGTGAAAATCAAAATTAATATAAAACACGGCTCATCTGAAGACACAATTTAATATAAATTGAAATTCATAAATAATTCCTAAATATTTGAAAAACAATATATAATTCACGCACAATTTACAAAATTTGAACCTATATTTGGGATAAGAAACATTAAATAATTAAATATATAAATGTATTTAATAAGTCGAAACATATAACAAATATTGGTGCATATTTAAAAAAAATAATATTTACATGAATATAATAACTTCTCACATTTTATCTGGAATTTAAGAATTTAAGGTATATTGAGTACAAAATTATAGATAACATTTCAATTAACGTGAAAAGTATTAACTGACGTTAAATAGTTAGAATAAACTTAAAATTGGTTAAATGTTAATTATTTAGTTTATTTATTATTTCCTTAATTATTTTTCTGTCACTTTAAATGTCTGGAAGTTCTCAGTTACACTGAAAAATTTCACTGTCAGTCCTAATTCGATTTAACATTATCAATGGACATTTGAATTATTCAAAATTAGATAAAGTAATTCGAATTTGTAACTAATTATTTTTAATAGACAAAACAACCACGAGGATTGTGTTATTGTGAAATAAAAGTAAAATTTATCCTCCATACTTTAAATGTTTTGATTTAAAAATTAATAATCCCAAATAATACAATATTCGCATCTGACGTGGAAATTTTTGTTTATGATTATGTAATGTATTGAATTCATTTGTATATATTCATGTACCTTAGTAAATGCATATTTTAATTTTGTATGATCTAAATTAATTTGAATCGTAATAATAAATTTTCAATTCTCGATGACGTAGCTGATTTCTTAATGACGTAGCTAAAGTATTGAGTTAATTATAAATGCTTGATATCACCCTAAGCGATTGATTGTTTTCATTTTGAAATATTTAAAGTTACAATCCATTTTATTTTGAGATGAGTCGGGCCAGTGAATAGTGGTTTTGAATAGGAATGATAAAGTTTAATATTAGGTGAAATAATTACTAACACATGGAACAATTAATTAATTATTTTAATGTTTTGACGGTTTGATAAATATTTTAAAATGCAATAAACGATGTAAAATATTATTATATAGGTATTATACATATCTAGGAATAAGTATCAATATATATCAACATATAAATAAATACACTGTAGTGAAAATCAAATTAATACTTAAATAAATAATTGAATCAATTTAATAAACATTTTATATTTTTTCCCTTAATAGTGTTAAAAGGGAGATTTTTTCAAATTTATTTAATGATTGTTTTAAATTTGCTATTAATATTTAATATCTTTAATAGAAATATCTAATATCAAAAGTATAGCAATTAATTATAAATTTGATTATTAAAACACATTTAACTGTTTCATTGATACCTGCGCTAATTATTTAAGATTTTGACGTCCTAGAAAATATCAAACTATTTCGGATTATGGAACAAGGAAAACTACATTTTTTAATCAAACATTTTTTTATGGTATACTCATTTTTTATTTTATAAGATTTTATAAGTTAGAATAAAAATATCTTTACCAGAATGAGAAAAACGTTATAACAAAAGACATTTTGTTCTTAAAAATATTCATTTCATTGTTTTTATTATAAAATCAGTACAATTTTTATTGTCTTTTATTTTAGAATTGATATAATTCGTCTGTCTTTTTAGCTAAAAAACGTTCCATTATACTCAATTATTTTGAAATTAAAATTGTTTTAAATATTAAATTTTACATTTTATTACAAAACATTAAATTATATTAGTTTTATTATTCTTAGAAAATATTTAACTTTATAGATTAAACAAATAATTTAATGTATAATATATAATTGTATCTGAATTATTTTAAGGAGAAATATTTTATTATTTTAATTTACTTTGATTTTTTGTAAATTTAATTAATTCAAGTCTCTCAATTATAAAAAGAAAAAGTTGAAAATTGAGAACTTGGAATAGTAATTTTTTGTATATCAAGGAACAATGTTGATTATTTCTATATTTAATTTTATAATTATTGTTTGTGGTGTTATAATTTCGTCCTTTTTATTTCTAGCAAGTTACATGAAAATATATCGTATTCAAAAGTTAGACGAAAATTAGTATATATTTGATCTTTTTAAATTAATGTTTTTATTCTTACAAGAAGAGTTTTGACAAAAATTCTATTTGCTAACGGACGAATTATGAATTTATATTTATATTTGCACCCACCTGATAATTCGGAAGCTAATTATACAAACATATAAGAAGATCACGTCCACACGGATATAATTAATTAACATTTCTCTAAAAATTGAAATAATTCGTGGTAGAAAATATCAAATCACAGATAGAAATGACTGAACAGACGAAAAACACATCCTAGAATTTATTTTTCGTATAAGTTTTAACATGTATCTTGTGCAAATTGAGAGAGTTGAGTGAACAATTCATTTGGATAAAACTTTTTTGCACAATGGTAACTATATACTGACAGTTTTCATCATGAAAGTTTTACAAAAGGCATAAAAGAAGAAGATTATACAATAGACAATAAAACACGCACTTAAGATGTCTTCAGGTCAAATATTTGTGGTATTGTTGTGTTACATCTTTAATGAAATATTTCTATTCAGGGTTAACTAAACTACAAGCACTATGCGTTTTATTTATTATATCTCTAATAGGCGTTGCAATTGTTTTCGGGGAAAAAACGCAATACTGAATAATACAATGCGTTTATTGTATTTTCTAATAAAGTTAAATATTATTATGTAAAATTTTCGCATTAAATAATGTTTTTTTAAAAGTATTTTAAAAATAGTTTTTAATTACTCCAAATTTTTCAGATAATAAATTCGTTAAAACTCATTTGAACATATATGAACATATTAACATATTCATACTATGTTTTCAATTTTCTTTTGAATATGTGTTTTAGTTGAACAATTCAACCATTCAAGAATTAACTCTAATCAATAACCCCAATATCAATAATTAATCAATACATAAATAAAAGATGTAAAATAATTATTTGATGACTCACCGTTTAAAATTTTTGTTATCCAATCAGGACACGACGAGAAAGCCTTGAGTCCAGCTCTTGAATTCATAGCTGCCCGTACGCAAGCTATGCACTCAGCGAGTATCAGAGCATCGTGCAGGGATTTACTCTGAATATGAGTAACCTTCTCGAATATTGAGAGGAGACTTGATAGCCCCCCTGAGCGTAGAAAGTCTCTCATCCAATCAGCGTCTCCTCGAGTGAGCTGACGCCTAAGATTGGCTAGGTAGGTGATACGTGGTAGACCACCCTCCACCCGGTCCGTATCACTAGCTCGACTCTCCAGGACCTGGGCGTGGGCAATTGCAGCCCAACTTCGTTTTGTGGACATTTATGACGACTGTAAAAAAGGATGTTTGAAAAAACGCATAAAAAAAAAGTTAAATACACAATGTTTAAAATAGTTATAAAAAAATTTATAATATACGGTATGGTCTTAGTTTTTAAATTTGAATTGTAGATATTATAGATTAAGATTATTTTTAATTGTACGTTCGATGGCTATCCATTATTCTACATTTGGTATCGATGATTGGAAATATTTGATATAACTAGCTAAAATTATTTGAAGGCATACCTATTATAGATCTATAATTTATACAAACTGGATCACAAACCATCCTTTGTGGACACCTGGTATTGGTTTAGGCTTTGCTAGGCCAAACACGCCAACAGGATGCTTTTCCAGCTTAAGACATTATTGTATTTGTGTAAATATCAACTACGTATAATATTGGTTTCAAATGTTTTTAAGATATTTTTCTCAATATTTTATGTTTAACCTCTGGTGTCCAGTATAGCCATTATATAGTTTTTAAACACTTTATATTTATATACATCAAAGTAAAAAATATTACAGAAACGCTGATATATATCATTGATCAATGTATGGCAGTGAGGACAATAAATACAATATGGACAATGAATAATTCCAATATCTTATAAAATATGATCTCTTAATGCCTTTTATTATAGTATAATATAACTAGTGGGGTGTAGAGTTGATAATCGACTCTTTTCTCTTCTGTTATTGTGACATTCTTTTAACCTTGTTAAAATTGCGTATTCTTTATATTGAAAAATGACTCAACAATCTATAGATATTTGTATTGTGTGGTGGAATAGCATTCAGGTTAAAACTGCAGTGTCGACTCATTTACAAATGAACTAGATTACGTTTTTTACATTTATATAAATTTATAATTTTTAATTTTTTTTAATTTTAGATAAAATATGAAAACAAACAACTACAATATTATATTTGTTGCCATGTTTAAATTAAGATCCAAGCTTTCATGACCAACTCGGTCAAATATATAATAATGGAAGAAAATAATGCTAATTCTTATAATAGATAGAAAACCTGATTTTAATTAATATAAAGATCAATGGACTCTCACTAATATAAAAATAAATAAATCGATATTGCCGCTAAAATTAATACAATTTACATTATACATTAATATATTAACATTAAATTTCAATGAGTCGGCAAGTTAAGTTATAAATAATTTTTGAAATCAATTTTGAATCTATCTTTTGCCATTTATCACCCGGTCACAA
>JAUZNC010056724.1:0-13944 GCA_034780395.1 Vannuccia rotundouncinata | reverse complement strand
TCATTATTCCCCATTTGGTACCATTATTTTTGTTACATTTAACGCTATAGAAAAAAATTTATAACTGCGTATCAACATGTGATACACCCAGCGCACACATTCAAATGTGAAGCATATCATAATGTGATACGCCTGGGTTGAAAGGGTTAATCATGTGACAAGCATAAAAAAATATGTAAATTCTTTTGATCAGACTTTGAGGACATTAAAAGTAAGATTGTACAGAATTGGGTTTTGAACTGCAACCAAGAAGTGTAGTTGTCCGTACATTGGTGCTGCATCTGTCGAGAGTAAGGCTGATGGAAACCACAACTTCATCGAGAAGCCTGCTAAATACAATTTTCAACAGAGAGGCTTGAACTTGCGCATTAATTCCATCAATCAAAAAGTATGCGAGTGGGAGTTTCCATGTTGATCGAACACCAACAGCACAAACAACAAGAGCTTCCCTCACCTCTGCATTGCCTTTGCCATCATCATAACTACCTCCAAAATCGAGGAAGCCAACCATCTTGCCACTGTGAGGATCCCAATCGATTCGTTTTTGGATCGCCATGGCATCGATTGTCACTGAGCAAATGTTGTATTGCCAAGCAATTGTTAGATCTTGCCCAACTGGGGAAACGCGTCTCCCAAAATACCTGGTTTTCCATAAAGTCTTTCTAACCAGCTGATAGGAATAAAATGTACAGCATAAAATATAAACATCATTTAAATACACTAAAAAACTGACACCATACAAATATTTATGTATAACTACACTCGCTTCAATATTTATAAATTAATAATATAAACTATACAGAATTTGGAAAAATTGAGAGATTAGATGATGTTTTCTTTCTGATGGCGTTCTGACACCGGGAAGAGGAATAGATTTAGATGCATAAGTATAAGTATAAGCTTTTGGGCCATACATGTGCATTGTCAGTGCAAATTTCTTCATCTGTTCACTGTATGGCCTGCCTCGACCAGGTGCTCGTCAGAACAAATTAAGATCCAGTCCTGCATAATAATGAAAATTTGGAATTTGAACATTTTCCAACATGTCAATGGCATCAATGAAAAATACGATTTTTTGGGAAGACTTAAATGGGTAGGGTCGAATCCCACTCAAAAATAAGGGGTTAGGAAGGCTGAGCTACCCAAAACTTAAAAGGACCTTAATCCCTTTCCAAAAATATTAATAATAAGTTGTGATATTGAGTATTGACTCTACTATAAATAGTATAGTAGTATAAAGTATTCTGTAAATTAGTGTAATAGTATAAAACTAATTAATCACCTTCATAATCCTTAAGGCGGTCAGCAAGTTGTCTGTTTGCCTTTCTCCACTCTTTTAACTGTTTCACTAAACAACACACCTTTCTACGCCAATGACTTTCTTTTTTCTTGCAGTTCTTTAGTTGCAATCTCTTTTTGTCAATTTTAAGTTGGAGCGTCCCCTGGCAGCAGTCTTGAGATGTAGAAGGAGCTGAGAAAGCAGTTAGTGGGGGGTTCTCTAGAGAGAAAAGCTGCCTTTCACCAAGAGGTTGGGGATTTCTTATGCAAAGAACAGCTCCTTGTTCTTCCTTGTAAAACTGTTCATTGGGAAGTGATTTGAACAAACCCTGTCATTCATCCTAGGTTGCCACATGACTGTTCATGAACCAAACTTGAGTCTGTTCAATGCATGCAGCCATCTTCTTAATTTATCAGGATTTGTAGAAAATTTACAAAAAATCATTAAAAAATATCAATTTAGGGCTTAAATTAACAGAAAAAGTACATAATAAAAAGTTTCTGTAAGTAGTATCTTTATAACTATTTTATAAAGCATGATATAATTTTTTCAAAATGGTCAGTAAAATAAATAAATAAAGGTCAAATTAAAGTGAAATATATGAGTGATAAACAAAAATATATAATTTATATTTATTTCATAATTTTTTTTAAATCAGATTATTCTTTTAATGAAGTCAGAACAAAATAAATTATTCCATTTCTAATAATTGTAACAGAGATTATATAAATTCAATTAATATGTTGAGATATTAGGTAATCTTACAGTATTAAAATGTAAATTAATACTTATATTATTAGTTTTTATTATTATTTTAACTTTTCATAAAAAACTAATGCCATATAAAACAATTTTGAATATAAATCTTTGAAAACTGTGAAGAGTAGGTTGCTTATACAAAACTGAATAAAGTTGTACATAGATAAAAATTAAGCTAAAAACCAGCTGTTTAATGGCACTGTGCTGTTTAGAATTCCTTATTATTAATGTTACTAAATGTGCACATTTAGAACATATACACACAAATTTATGTTATAAGCATACTAAGAATATATTTAAAGTAAATAAGATAGATCAATAAAACACTTTATACTTTATATGCTAAGCTGCATAACTAACCATAAAACCTTTGGCATACCACATTTTATCAATAAAATGCTTTGATTTATAGTATATAGGTGGATTAAATATATGTATCCTACTACAAATATATATATATAAATACAGCATAGCTAAATGGCATATCATAAAGGTACTTTATGGTTACAAAAATACTATAAAAATCTCTGACCAGTTAATGACTTTCAAGTTTGTTAATTTATATTGAGGTTCCTAACTGATCAACCAGTTACAAGACTGAGAAAATCCCAAACTGGTTGGGTTAAAGCCTGACAAGGTTGAGACTGGTTGTGTCCCTAACTGGTTGCCAACAATTACAAATTATAACTAAATTAAAATAAACTGCCCATACTTATGTAATATTAATTTATTTTTCAGTTTTTGTATAACTATATTTAATGTACTTTAATAAGTTATATCAATTAGAGCTGTGCCTGGCAGAAGCTGGTTGCTAGTAATTACAATTTTTACTTTAAGTATAAAGAATTCCTTTCTTAATTTCTATACTTATAAATCAAAAGTTGGTAGAAAATCTTTCAAGTGTCATAGTTAATTTTTACTAGAAATTTTGGGTAGACAATAAACCAAAAGTTACTAATTAGTTATAGAGAAGTGGAACAAACAATATACTATATAATAGAAATGTAGCACAAATGTAATATATATATATTAAAGTAGGCAACAACAAGAATCCTTTCACTAACCAGTGGAAATGAATAATAATATAATATACTACTGAGTGAAAGTAAATGAAGTAATTCATTAATTTTATTACCTATATACATTTCAACACACACACAAAAGAGAAAACTACTAAATGGAAATTAGTTGATAAAATCAGTTTATCAACTCATGTGCCCATATATGAGGACTGGAGAAGGCATATATGTTGGAGCCTAAAGTAGAAAATGACAACAATTGATCAAAGTTTTAGTATTAAATAGCTATTGTATCCTGATTAATAGCCAACTTTTTAAAATATTTTTTATTAAAATTATATATATATATATAATTATATTTTATCTTCTAAGCATATAATTTTATATAAAATAGCCACAAAAAATATTCTAATTTCATTCTTAAAAGAATTAATCTCTAGGTATTATAGGATATTAACACTAATTTTATTATATAATATTTTTAGATATATTTTTGAAAACATGGTTAATATATATTACATATTCAGACAGTTATAAATTTGTCATGTGATACTGGCTAAATATAAAATTGACATTAAAAAAAACAGTCAATCAAACTGTCAAAGTGCCTATACTTACAAGGAGATTTTACATACCCTGACATAATCTTTACATAAAGCTAAGCCTATATACGACAGTGATCATAAAGCTCAATTATTAAAAGTATGAAAAATAATTTTAAAAGTACGATAAACAGGGTTGAAAAATATGCTAGATAATCATATTTTGAAGTTAAATTACAATTAAATTATCTTTGATAGTATATACTATTAAAATTACAAATTTAGAAGTATTTTTATTTACCTATGAAAAGTAATTCCTTTTTGGTAGTTTTCTTTAGTAGCATGGTTTGTACAACCATGCTTTTTGCCTGCCAAATGAAATACCGAAACTAGTTCAATTTTTTTTGTTTACTTCTCATCTAATACATTAAAAGTATAATTCAACATCTTTGGTTGCTGTGCGATAAAAGCTGCTCTGCAATAAGTCATTCAATGATTCATGAGATTGGGCGATACGAGTTAGGTTCTGTCTTGCAGCCTTTTCTTTTCCAGGCAGCTATTATAATTGATTATAATCTATTATTGAATTAGCTAATGTAGCAATTTTGTCCACAATACCTTGGCTCATCTTTTTGAGTGTAGAGATTGGAATATCAACAATTCCCGCTGAATCTGTTGATTTGGCTTTGTTTATCGCTCTCTTGACATCTGTAGAGTTACTAGTTTGAATCTTTGAAAAGTATAAACTTCAGCTACTTGCAATGTACTTGGTAATGTGTCAGGGATAGTGTCCCTGATTATTTGAGGCTTCCCAACAAAGTATAGATTTAGCTCATCAGCAGTACAAGTTGGCTGGAGACGGATAGCATTTTGATGAATGATTTATACTTTTATATAAGGAATGAAATTCTTTCATCTGAAACTCTCTCATTCCTGTTAAATACTTATACATATATAAGGAAAAATTTATTTTGGAACTTTTGGTAATGTAGGTATCCTGTTTTTGCGGTCCAATTGACCTGTATATATATATAATTATAAGTCTTTTGTCATTTAACATGTTAATAATTGTCCCTGTGCTAATAATTGATCTAATATTTTTTAAAAATGGATTGATTAAAATTATAGTTATATCTGTCTAAATATAGCAGAAGCATTTTTCTATAATATACTAAATTTAGTTATCACATTCCAACTATGTAGGCTATGATTTTTAATCAAATATATTTAATTAAAACCACTTATAAAAATACAATTATTCTCTGGTTTTAAAAGATGTTTTTAGTCCCAAAAATAATTATTGTTCTATGATTTACAAATTGTTGTTCAGATATAATAAGCTTTTTAAATATTTTTTATAGAAATTATTCATTTAAATTATAATTACTAGTATTATAAACAATATTTTGTGGGTTAATATTTTTATGACATAAACATATTTTTATTTGCCAAGAAATCTGTCAACAAAGTCTTGATATATTTTACAATTTATATGAATTAGAAATTGTTTATAACAGCTCCAACATACATGTTTTGTGTTAGCTATACTAACGATTATGCCATTTTTATTAATTAGAATAACGAGACAATGTCAATATAATTGTGACCTTACATTTAATTAATTTGTGTTCTATAATGATTTGCCTTAATTTTTGATTGTTTCAGTAAGGTTGATAAAGTGGAACGTGAAGCACTGGTGATACCCTTAATACAGTCCAAGCGATCAATCCTTTTGAGTCATCCACTGAAACATGACCAACCAGTTGTCCCTTGCAAAGTGGCAAAAAAAGACATTGACTCCTCAGAAATTGGAACAAATAAATCCTCCTCCAAACCATCTATTAAATCCTCTGTACCACAAGATGACATCACTAAGAATGCTATTCGAGAGATTCTTCAAGGTAAGTTGGTCGGTGACTTTATTTTAAATAATTTGCTTAATAATTAAATAATTTCCTGGACATATATTATGATTTGTAGATGCTCAGCGGCATGAAGCTGATATACAAGAATCGGTTAATACGAATCTATTAATTCCAATCACAAATAAACCAAAAGAGGGAATCAATAGTTTTCTTTCAAAGAAGGAGGATGGTGGTGAAGATGAACCAGTGGTGAGGATAATTTGTTTTATTTATAGTAAGTCAGATTTTATAAAAAATATTCTACTTTTTTTCTTTATTCGGTATATTATTTACCATATTTTCCTTTAATAAAATATATACATTACGTTAGAAACTATTGACAAGAATTTTCTAGATTTTCAAACGCATTGATATTGTTTTGAATATGCTTCTTGGGTGAGTGTGTGTAAAAGGATCCCATTGTTAGAAAGTCATGGACAATTATACTGTCTATAATTTGTAAAGATACATCCCACAAACACTTTTAAAACATGACGTCTATTCAGTATAAAACCATTTATATTGAATTTATAAATATCACAAGAAGGTGGTTGTAATATTCCGTAATTTGTTTTTGTCTTTCTTTTATCTCGTTTTTATTGTCCCTTTCAGCCTGTAGATGCCGATTACAACAGTGTTTCCATTCTAGATTTTGGTAATGCGTTGCTACGCGGAATGGGATGGAAGCCGGGACAAGGGATTGGTCGCCATAACAAGTAGGCACACACACATTTTTTATAAGAATTATACAAATTAAAATATCTATTACATGTTTCTTTTACCCTCACAACAGAGATGTGAAACCAGTGATGGTCCACTCAAGACCTAAGGGCCTGGGGTTAGGTGCTGATGCTAGTGTCCTCAAAGCAACGACAGAAGAGGCCAAACAGCAAGCGGATGAGGAAAAGAACAAATTAACTTGGATAATGGGGGCTTACTGTCAGGTGACGAGTGGCAGAAATGCTGGTCTTTACGGAGAGGTGAATACACAGCTTTAAAATTAATCTATTCTTATTCGTTTTATTTTAATCTGTGCTCTTTACCAATCAGATAGAAGGATTTGATGGGGATGACGGTCGTGTTTTTGTGCGTCTTACTCTGACCAAGAATGTAGCTAGCATTCTCAGAATCAATTTGAAATTGGTCACAGAAATTGAATACAAGAAATTCTCAAAATATATTAGTAGGTTCTAAGTTACTAAAATTATTCTGTTAATAGGATAACTCATTTTACTCCTTTTACTTACTTTTTATCAGATAAGCTTCAAGCGGACAGTTATAAGGAGCAAGACGACAAACGAATGGAACAGGAGCGACAAAAAGATAAACAGCGCAGAGAAGAATTCGATAGAAATATTTATAATGGTGATCGTGTAGATAGTCGAAACAGGGAATTCAAAAAGAGGAAGGGAGACTCATCCAAAAAACATGTGGAGTCCAGGTGACTTGTCCGAAATTTTTTTTAATTGATTTCAAATATTTTATTATTTTTTATTCTACTTACATTTGATTAGTAGTAAGCAACATTTTACATATTTTGTGTTTTCCTATATTATAATAGTAAGGCATCCACTCATCAATCGTCACGTGACACCTCAAGTTGGTTGTTGCCAAGGATACTTGTTCGAATTATAGATAAACATTTTAAAAAGGGTCTGTACTACAAACAGAAGGTATCTATCTATCTTTTAATAGTTCAAATTAATTGTTATTAACTGTATGTAGTGGGGCGGCTTAGCCCAAATTATAAAAATAATTGTGCATTTTGTGGTGCAAGCTCTAAATTCGGCACAAATATACATTAATATGTTGCGAACATGTCTGGCGCACAAGAAGAGCACATCAAGTGTCTGCAGCAGCACTATACATCCTGTAACAACGTGTATACAACCACTACTGTCTGGGAGAAACCAGGGATGCAGAGGACCTTCCCCGTTTGAAGACGTGTTGCCAGAGACTAGAAAACATTCGCCAGTTTCAATATTAGTCAACTGTGCTGGAACTAGAACCGTTGGTTCTAGAGTATGTGCGTTCCCTCAGGCAGGGATCGTTTACGATGTTCCTCGATGTCCACACCCATTATGCTAGGTGGATACCAGTGCACCTGAAGGACATGGCCGAACTCACCACCAAACACCCAGATGTAGTCAGGAAATTCAGGGAAGGTCACTTCACCGTTCAGAAAACACAGAGGGTGTTCTCTTCAATCCCGATTAACCAGGCACATGACCAGGAGCAGAATAATGCCTGCATCAAAGGAGACGGTGGAGCAGTTGGGCTCACTGACAATCCTAGTTTCCTACGTCGCTGGATGGTTGCGGCACCAGAAGTTGCCAGGGTGATCGCAGAATTCCAAGATGTGAACCGACACTCGAGACGGCAGACACACTTCATCATGTTCAGACGCTAAGTGTACAGGCCTGAAAGATGTTCTTTCTCTTGTCGGTGTCATACAGAAGATGAGCAAACCATTCGAGGAGGAGATTCAGAATTTACTCAAACTGGACACAAAGGAGATTGCAGGTCCTGCTGCCTTGGAGACCGTGAGTGACGAATGTCATGAGGATTGGCCAAGAGCATTTGAGGATTTCGCCAGAGAGCGTCTGTTGGACAGAACAAATACATTGGACAACCCCATTCCTCGTAATAAGCTGAAGGTGTTCACCACTTCCACTTCAAGAAGCCTGAGCAAAAGTCAGTAACAACTCGCCTCAGTCAAGAATGACCGTGGACTCTTCGCACGCATATACATTGGCTGCCACTCGAGGGATGGAAACTTTAGGAGTTCCTTCGTCACGAGAATCAGGCATGTCCTCCTGCACTGTCTGCTGGTGGAAGCATCTTCACTTGTACCATGAATGATCTCTTCACATGCTTGGAAAGGGCTGTAGGTCAAAGACTTGGGCTGGTCAGGGACTGTACTTTACTGGACCAGGCTACCTAAGGCAGCTCACAGCTGAATTGAGCTGGTTTCTTGCAAGTGGAAGAAAGGGTGTATGAGACACTGCAAGTGCAATAAGTCTGCCCATCAGTGCACAGCCCTCGGCGACTGAAGGGACTCGATATGACGGGGAGTCCACAACATACATGTACCTACCATTTAATTTTTTTGTTTTTAGCAAATGTAGGCCGACAATTGACAATACCAAGTTTAAATTGGTACCATTTGATTCCTTGCATCCAAAAAGCATACATTTATATATCAGAATATAGTAAATAGCTGCATTAAGTCAAAAGATAATAGCAAACGTAGATTTCAAGCGGCGGCCATTTTAAAATCCAATATAGCGGACTTAAAGAGATAATTTCAAGTGGCCCAATATTTTGAAATGTTCGCAATATATTAATGTATATTTGTGCCAAATTTGATGCTTGTATCATAAAATGCACAAACGTTTTGCTATGCTGCCACACTATGACACATTTTAGAACAATGCAATTTTGTTAATTTTTAATTGTATTATTGATATTGTTTCCAGGTAGAAGTCGTTGACATGGTATCCCGAACAAAATGTACTTGTAAAACTGACTCTGGAAAACTTCTTGAAAGTAATTTTGCTCCATATTTATAATTTCTGCTAAATAATTTGTTTCAATGTGATTTACACATTTTTCACAGAGACTTGTCATCAATAAATTTTTATTGCTTTACTGTTGTATATATTTCACATTCTGCAACTATTGTTCAAATTTATTTATTTTAATTAAAAACATATTATTAGCTAATATTATTGGGATTGTTATTTTGTTTTGTGCGCTTAAAGTTCATCTTATTGACTGATTGAGTTAAAATGGTACATTAAACTCTTGTGAAAATAAAAATTAAGAGCAGGTTTGATATAATCATTTAGAGAATTTTTATTAAAACTTTTTCTGTCTTTACTGTAATTAAGTTGTATAATTCATGTATAAATTTGTATTTACTAAACGTTGACGTAATTGGCTTCTCTTTTAGATCTGTCTGCATCAATGCTTGAGACTGTGATTCCTCGGGAGAAAGGAGATCCCATTTTGGTTGTTAAGGGCAACTACCGAGGACAAGTAAGTTGTCTTAATCAGATATTTCATGTATTTTCTTCATTGATAACATATGCAGCTTTGTACTATTAACATTTCAAAAGGTATGTATTTTCTGTATATTAATGAAATGTATTTTCAATTTCTATATTATTATAATCATATCTGTATCTATTTATGCAACAGACATTAACTAGGGTTCCTACACGTCATGAAAATTCGGAAAATTCATTGAATTGCAAAAATCTATTCCAGCATATGGAAAAGTCTTCAATTTGTCTAATTTCAATTTGGTTTCTTTAATATTTAGTTAAAAGTTTGGAATTCACATTCCATATTTCTGAAGCTTAACTATACCACATACCAATAGAGCGATAATTTTTTTACTTAGTTTAGTGTTTAAATATACTGGATATTGAGCATTAAATTGTTTTTGAAAATTTCGCACGAACCTGGTTAACCGGAAAACATTAAAACAATTGCTGCTATATCTTATTTTTTGTTTCAGGAAGGAGAATTACTTGAAAAGGATTCATCAAGAAATCGTGTGGTAGTTCTTCTTTTTCAGGACAAAGAATGTATCACTCTCGGATTCGATGATGTTTCCCAATATATTTAATAGATTGTTTACCTTTCATTGTGTAGGCTACCATTGTAAAAGTAATTGTAAATATTTGTAGATAGTTGTGTTTTTGTACAAATATATATTTTACAAATACTACTTTTTTTATTATATTAGGATGATTTTGAGGGACGGTAATATTGCTTCTTATCACAATATATTCCTAAATATTTAATGGAGTTTCCATTTATTTTGTTTATAAAACAACAATATTGGTAAAATAGTTCTACATAAGTCGCTTCATAGCTAATGTACAAAATTTGGGTAGATAATTTAAAGCAATAGCAAACAAGCACTTTACAATTTACATTAGGAATAGCCACAAACCTATATATGAAATGACGTGTGTGAGGGAGAGGATTATTTAATAGAGAGCTAAATATTTAAGTTATATGGGTATCAATTATGTTCACAGATGTATTTAGTGTGAATTATGATAACCAGGAGGCTTTATAAAAGTATACAATAAAAGCATCAATACTTTCAGAAAAAGGCATATTACAATTGAAAAAAAGGGCCGCGGCTGCCCAACCAGTTCCGTCGCGTATAATATAATAGTATGAGGCCATACAGTATTAGTTGATAAATGATAGTTGGTTAACTGTTTACTTTATTGCAAGGTCCCACCCAGGCATTCTTTAAGCTGTGGGGGGGGGGCGAGTTCGACAAAACGCACCTTAAAAATTACGGAGGTTGTTTCTTTAGATTTATACAATCATTTTTTTCGGTATATGCCCCCGGCTACGCCCCTGCTCTTAGAGCTTATTTTTATGAAAAAGGTCCATAAAAATAAATATTTTAAAAACATGGGAAGAAAAAACGATGAACAAAAGGACAACGAGTCAAGACTACTTTAATTTCTATTTGATATAACCTAGTGGCAACGGCTCGTGCAAAAAATATTAAATTATTTCTATTATTTTTTTGAAATTGTGCTAAATTCCATTGCTTTACAGATAATAGTTTTAGTAATGTGGACAGTTTTGATTAATTTCACTTTATATAATATAAAAACTATATTTTGTTAACATATTTGTTTAAATGTTTCAATTTAAACTTTTGCGTAAATTTAAAATATTTTGGCCCATGGAGACAATGTAATTAATAGCTTACATTTTTACATCAAAATTATTCACCAAACATAACTTTAAACAGTTTAGTTTTAAAATCCATAATTTTGTTCCTTATAAATAGATATATAAAATATGTCTACCAGAAAATTAAGTACTAGTAGAGGTAAGTGTTTATGCATTTTTAATTAATTCAAGTATAGAATATAATACATTTATTTTAGATAAATCCATGAACTATCATGCAATATTACTTAAAGAAAGTATTTATCTTAAATAAGTCTATTATACCACAACTATAGATGACAAACAATATCATTAACCATTGAATATCAATAGTTAATAAATGAAAAAACTAACTTAATTAATCAACGATTAAACTAATCCTAGTGTTTACATCCACAACCTGTCTATGATTTAGGGTCTAGGCCTACATTCATGACCTAAATTTTATAAATTGTACTTGTAGTATTATTTTTAATAATTATTTTAGACAGTATAACTCAGGGCCGCCAGAACCAGTATGGCAGTTGCTGGACCAATAATTCTGATGGCACCTATTTTTTATTTAAGTAAATATTTTTTTATGGCTTTTATTATACTTTCTGTATTGTATAAATGTGATAAATATTGCAATAATTAATTTGTGTTCAAGTAAAATAATGAATTTTTTTTGCATTTATTTGAAAATATCTTATTTCACAACATGAAAACGTGACATTTTCTGGATTACTAAAACTGTCAACATTTCTTATATTCTGTGTTGAAGTATATGTCAGCCGACATCCAGAAACAAATGCATGCAACTCATGGCTTTACATATTCTTCAACAGACCAAAAAGATATATCAAATAGTGTTTGGTATTGTGTTATGGCAGATGAAATTACAGATATATCAAATCAAGAACAGTTTACAATTTGTATCAGATGGGTCAATTCTGACTTAGTTAGTCACTAAAATGTAATTGGATTATACCATGTGGAAAAATAACAGCAGATTTTCTTGTTTCTATGATACAAGATGTCTTGGTTCATATGAATTTGAAGTTAAGTAATTGTCAAAGTCAATATTATGATGGGGCAAACAGTATCATACTGACCTCGACCGACATACTATGGCAGGTCTAAAGACAGGAGTAGCTACTCAGCTTAAAATGAAAGAAAAAAAAGGTATTTTTATTCACTGTTATGGTCACGCATTGAATCTAGCTGTTGGTGACACAATTGAAAAATCAAAAATCTGTTGTGATGCACTGGATAGTGGTTATGAAATATGTAAGTTGATTTGTTTTTCCCCTAAACGCCATACTGCATTAGAGCGAATTAAATTAGAAGAATGGGAAAGTGATGAATCTCCTGCCAAAACTGGAATACAGGCATTTTCAAATACCAAATGGACTGTTTGGGCTGATGCCATTGAAAGCATTCTTAGTAATTATAATTTTCTAAATAGTCTGTGGGACGAAACTCTGGAGAATTCGAAATTCAATCCTGAAACAAAAAGTAGGAAAATCCGAATTAAATGTCAAATGTCTCAATGGCTCTTTGGATTCTCTCTTTCACAATTAATTCTTTGTATGACTGACAATCTAAGTAGGTCTCTACAAACTCAATCAATGTCACCTGCTGAAGGGCATGGAATTGTTGACATGTGTATTAAAACAGTACAGAAAATGCATGATGACAAATCATTTAACCTATATTTCTACAGGGTTAAAAATTACAAGTTGAGTTGAATATAATATCAGAACCCAAACTACCTTGGGCCAAAAATGCACCATCTCGATTTGAAATAGGTGATCGCAACCAGCTTCTATTGAAGATTATTACCAGCATTTATACTTTGAGGCCATTGATCTAGCAATTTCAACTATTTCTTCTCAGTTTGTCAACCTGGTTTTAAAATTTATGGTCACTTAGATAATGTTATTGTAAAAGCAGCCAATAACCTCTCATTCGATGATAGCTTCACAGAAGTGACACAATTTTACAAAGATGACCTTATCTAAAGTCAACTGTCTACACAGTTACAGCTATTTGGTTCCTGCTTTTCTCAAGACCAAGCAGGTAGCATATCCCTCAAAGAATGTATTGAATATTAGCAAAAAGCTTCCCCAGCACAATGCACCCTGTTGAGTGAGTTATATATAGTTTTGCTCATTTAATTTTAGTATTACCAGCAACCAATGCCACTAGTGAACAAATTTTTTCTACCATGCAGCATCTTAAATCTTATCTTTGCAAAAATATGGGACAATGAAGATTAAATTCTGCTATGATTCTAAATATTTATAAAGAGGAACTTGACAGCTTAGATTTAAAATCCATAGCTAATGACTTTGTTGCAGGGAGTGAACAGACTTAAAATTTTTGGTACATTTTGAAATTAATCCATTTATGCCTAGCATAGCATTGCCATTGTTGCCATTGCCATTTAAATTGTACAGATTTATACATTATTCCTTAATTAATTATTATACCATGTTTACATATTTACTATAGGGGCCAACAAAAAAAGTTCGTTTTTTTATTCAAATAATGTTAGCACTTTTATTATATAGTAAAAAATAACTGCAATACATGAACAAGCTTATTAACATTCTTAATTATGTAAACAAATACAGTTCTGTGGTACATCATACATAATTACCACCACTTCAATCACATTTGATAAATGAATTTTAAGCTGATCAAATTCTTTTCTCATCTGGATATCAGTCAAACTTTCCATA